>PVIC010025344.1:0-25324 GCA_004025085.1 Thryonomys swinderianus
CCAAATGATAAAGGGAAAACAGTGTTACTCAGAGCAGGGAGAGCTGAGAGAGAGGAAGGCAAAAGGAATTAAGAAGTGGTATGTACTTGAACTAACTCCCCACAATAAATGTCATCATACACTGCAAACATGTACTAATAGAAAACACAATTTAAAAAGAATTGCTTTAACTGTGCAAATTTTAACAGTTTAATCATTGTGTATATTTCTCATACTTTTTGAAAATATACAAAATGTCAAAGGTAGGTACCAAAATTGAAAAGTAAGATGGATGAAGCTTTGGTTGGTACAATCATTTTAGCCTTACCTGAGCAAGTACACGCTACACTGTGAAATAAGAATTCAGTTTTGTCCATCAGGTAAAAAAAGAAAAAAAAATAGACTCCTCTCCAAGAATATAATACTTTGAATGTGAAGACAAGTAACCCTCTGAGTTTAAATGTGCTGTACAGTGAGTCATGTTTCTAGGAAACATTGCCACAGTGAAAGTGTGCCCTGAAGATCTTTTCCAAAGCAGAAATGACCCATCAGTAACAAAGGTTCACGTTCAAAGGAAAGAAGTAGGTGTGTGATTTTATCCCCCGGCACTGTGGTATGTGGAATTGATTGCTGGTGGGCGTGAGTCTCTACGCCCAGCATGGTATGTGGTTACCGGGGATCGAACTCAGGACCTTGAGCTTGCGAGGCAGGCGCCAGAACCACTGAGCTAACCCTCAGGCCTGCTAGTAGCATATTTTCAAACGTGCATTAAGTGAATAATATTTAATGTTTTTAAACTTGTTTCACCTTATTTTATCCTTACAGAAAACATGTAATGTTTACGAGGTATTGTTCTATTTCTAAGATGAAATTTTGAGTCAGAGACATACATCTGACTTAGATCTGCTAATAGAAGGCAGAGACAATATCCCAACTCAAGTCGTTATCTCCACAGGTTTTATTGCATTTTGTTTCTCTTAGTTATGTGATGCTCCACCTTAATGTGTGATTATCTATTATAATAGCTTCACTAAAATATTGATACATGTATTATAAAATACTTTTTAAATTCAGATTCATATTTTTCAGCAGGAAAATGTAGACTGTTTCATGGCCAATTCCATAAATTTATTTTTTCTTGAGACTGGGTCTCACTTTGTAGTTCAGACACTACCTGAGCTCATTATGTAGTCCAGCTTGAATTTGAACTCACAGCAGTACTGTTGCTGGCATGAGCCACCACACCCCACAGTTTCATGAATTTTGATGTAACTATTATGAAAGCAGAATAGGACAGCCCCACAGCCCATCATATCCCTTTCCAGTGCAATCATTTTAGCTACTCTCCTGACTAGTAAAGGTCTCGATCACCTTTGCTAATGCCAGAGTGACAGAGTTCTACACTCAGTGCAGCTTTGTGGCACTGTAAGACATGCAGGCATCCCAAATCTACTGCGTAGAAAGGTCCCAGGAGTGGCTTAATGCTGTGTCATCACTGAAATGCAAGGTTTAATTTTTCAACAGTAAACCCCACATTTGCATTAGACACTGACCACTACAGATTACGTAGCCAGATCAATGAAAGGGGTGTAGGTATGTGCGTGGCTCCCTCTCCCTTACTATGATGCATTTTAAGTCATTCAGTTTTATGAATATTTAGGTTATTCCCACCTATTGACAGTTGTGCCATCATGAGGATCTACTAGAGTTGTCTTATTTATACACCAGTTAAACATTTCTACCATTTTCATTGTAGAGATATTTTAAAATGAATACAATCATTCATATCTGTTCCTTATACTTGTGTGTAAATTTTTATGTCTTCCAGATATAAATTTAAGAGTGTAAATGCTTTTATAAATGTATGTTTATCTTATAAAATATTTACTTTTTTCCATAATATCTATCTGATTTTACATCCTGGCCACAAGTTAGAGTTCTGGTTTTTCCATATCTCCACCAGCACTTAGGATTCTCATTCATTATTTTCTTTCCTTGTTCCATGCTTTCCAAGCTTTGTAGTATTATCTCACTGTGGCTGTATTGTATACACAAACTTACATAAAATGTATATGTGTACACATACATATACACTCATATATGTAAATATAAATAAATATGTAAGCATTAAAATTGACAGCTATGACATCTATTCATAGCATGGTATCTCAAGGAGCATAACTAGCAAATTACTCCAGTTGCAAAACTTAGAAAATAATCATTTGCTTTCATGCTTGTGAATCATTCATTTAAATTGCTCTCAGCACCTTTAGTTTGTTGGCGTGGGTTGCTGGCTCTGATATTGGATCATGTTTACTTTTTGTACTCTCATGATTCTGGGATTAATGTGTTTTCTAAAGCATCACATATTAAGGAGACAGAGTGATAGATCAAACAAAAGAATCTATGTTACTTTAGACCTCAATATGGAACTGATACATTAGTATTCACCCCAAAATTCTTTTGTCTAGCATGGTAATCAGTTTTATGTGATCACACTCTTTCTGAGGGACACTACAAAGACGCTTCGCTCAGGAAGATAAGATGGTGCATAGGACCTGTGGAGAAATGAAACAGCTGAGAAAACTCATTTAGGAAACTGAGATGTTAAGTGGTTAATCTTTTTTTTTTTTTTTTGAGACAGGGTCTCACTTTGTAGTTCAGGCTGGCCCTGAGCTCACTAAGTAGCCCAGGGAAGCCTGGAACTCAGCAATCCTCCTGCCTCTGCCTCCCGAGTGCTGGGATTACAGGCGTGAGCCAAAACACCCGGCACTAAGTGGTTAATCTTATTTGCAATGTCTTTCTTGCCTATTAACCACATCAACTTTCCTAACCCAAAAAGAGCTTGTTAAGGTGATATTTTATGCATTATAAAGTAGTGTATGTATTGTATATTTATGTAGAATATGTTATGTAATATTTGTAGTATTCAGTATTATATATGGAATATAGTGATATATATATATATATATATCTTATATGTACTATATAGTGCATATGAATGTGTGATATATAGTTAGCTTTTCAGAAATCTATATATGTGTGGGAGTCCATTAAAGTAACATAGAGAACAAGACTGGTAGCTAGTCAATGGAATGATTTTAAGTCACTTGACCTCCTTCCTAACTCAGCAGTATCATGTACACTAGAAGGAAATGAACATAATAATTATGGAAATGTTTTTAGGGAAATCTCATGATGGAATCAGGGTAATATGTGTTCCAGCATTTCATAACAGGCAAACTTTGTTTACATCATTTTAAAAATCAATATATTTGTCACCCCAAATTGAAGCAGCCTAAATTAAATCTCAGCACAGCACAATTCTCTATGCAGCTTGCGTTCACATTATACTGTGTGCCTAGATTCAATATATGAGCAGGAATGCTTGTCCTATGTCGTGAGTTGTTTTCTAAAAGAATCCAGGGTGTGTTGGAGGTATGATTAGGGAGTTTTGTATGGGCTCTAAAGCTTGCTACCCTGCTCACTTCTGTGACACTGGCTTTCTCCAGATGTGTGTTTTTCTGTTTCTCCATTCCATGTTCATGTTTCATTTTATTAAGGTCTTATTCATATCTTACTCTTCTTCCTTTTCTTTTGATGTATCCTTTTTGCTTAAGAACTGTATGATGAGTTTCTTCCCATAGCTTAGTATTTTATTAGCTCCTCAAAGAGAAAAAGTATGGCTTGGTAGTTTCTATCTTCTCAGAAATGGGCAAATCAAAGATAACTATCACAAGGAACTAAGGATCTGAGAATCTCAATGTGTTATAGCTTTCCTTTATTTAGTTTTTACATTATCCATACTCATATTCCACTATTCATTTTTAAAGATATGTTCTTACAATGCAGGGGGGGGGCACCTTGCAGATTAGTAATTCTGCTAGTATTCCAAAATTTCTTGTGTAAATCAAGAATCTGTCAAAACACCTGGATTGTTTCACTTTTGTAGTTGATATATTAGATATCTATGAAAATCAAAATTATTCTAAAATCATTTTCAAAATGCTAACTTTTAGTCAAATTGCTTCTGTACTTTTATGGTTCTTTGCAAATCAAAACAGAGGAGAACATATGCCATTTACAAAATTAAAGACAAATTTCACCTACCAAAAAGATGGCATAGACTCATCTTATTTGCTTCTGGAAAATTGGAAAAGGAATGTGAACAGTGGGGTTGGGAACCGAAGAGAAAGGCAGTCTTTCTGTTGTCTCCTTCAGAACTGTACAGTACTGGCAAGGTAACAGACTGGAGACCAGAGGAATAGATTAGAAGATCCAGCAACTACCTGAGATACACTAAGACACCTCATCTTTGACAAAAGAGCCACATATCCTCAACAGAGGAAAGACAGACTCTTTAACAAGTAATGCTGGAAGAACTGGGCTTTAACCTTCCAAAGACCTATCTCCTTCATTGTGTACTAAACTAAAATCAAAGTGGGTTAGAGACCTAAACATTAAAATAGGAACACTAAACCTTCTGCAAAACAGGTTAGGTAGTACTCTTGGAAACATTGGCTTAGGAAAAATCCTTATGAACAAAACTCCTATAGCATGGGAAGCAACAGAAGAAATCAACCAATGGGATCTCTTTATTAAAAGTTTTTGCACAGCAAAAACAACTACCAACAGAACTAAAGGACCACCAACTATAGGGGAAGAAATCTTTACCAGCTGTCTCTCAGATAAAGGCTACTATCTAGAATATATAACGCACTTTAAAAATCATCCCTTCAAGATATAAAGGCCGAGGTCAAAAGTGTACATCAAAAATGAACACTTTTCAGAGGAAGAAGTAAGAACAGCCAAGAAAGCAGGGCTTGGTGGCTCAAGCCAGTAATCCCTGCACTTGGGAGGCAGAAGCAGGAGGATTGCTGAGTTCAAGGCTTATCTAAGCTGCATAGTGACTTCAGGGCCAGTTTGAACTACAAAACAAGATCCTGTCAAACAAGCAAAACAAACAAACAAAAAAAAACAGCCAAGAAGCATATGAAGAAATGCTCAGCACAACTGGTCATTCAAGAGATGAAGATGAAAACAATACTGAGATTTCATCTGTCTCCACAAAGAATAGCTGCTATTGCAAAGTTAATCAGTAACAAATGCTGGTGAGGATGAGGGAAGGAAGGAGCACTTCTCATTGTTTGTGGAAATGTAGACTGGTGCAACCACTATGGAGATCAATGAGGAGATTCCTCAAAAACTAGGATTAGAGGCCCCATTTGACTCTGCTATGCCCCTACTGGGGATATACATGAAAAACTTAAAAGATTCATAGAACAGCAACATATGTGCATCCCTATTTATAGCAGCTCAGTTTGTGATAGCTAATTCTTGGAAACAACCCAAATGCCCATCAACTGGACAATGGACAAAAATATGTTTTTTTTTTAAATAAAATGGAGTATTACTCTGGCTTAAAGAATGATAAGTTTGAGTCATTTATATTCAGATGAATGTACCTTGAGGGCATACTCAAGATAAATGGGCCACAGATGTATAAATACTCTATCTGTTCTCTGGTATGAGAAACTCAAGATGGAGATGAGCTCTACAATGTATGATAAAAATTGTGAAATAGAAAATATTCAAAGCTAAAATAGAAGGGGTAAGTAATTAGGGCAAGAAAAAATATGATGTTAAAAAAAGGAGACAAAGCATATGTATATAGGGGTGGGGGCTGTAGAGTGGGTAGGGCAATGAGAAAAAATGAGAAGTCCTGTCATACTGGTACAAGTTCTCAATATTGAATGTGATCATGATGTGTATATAAAATGAATCAATAAAGGGTTACCTTAAAATAAATAATATTATGATATAAAAATTAAAAATAAAATAAAAGACATTCTTGAAGGGCTAACTCAGAAACAGGAGTTTTCCATTAACTCACAAAGTTCCCTTGAAGATATAAGCCTTGGTGTCCCACAAGATGGATGTGCATGATGATTGTTTATTGGGTGTCATCTTCCTCCTTTTATTTTACCTCTGCCCTCTCCATCTCTTCACTGGTTTTTCTTTGAATACCCTTTTTATTTGGTTGCCTTGGGGTAGAGCTCAGGGCCTTCACTCAGAGCTGCATCCTCAGCTCTTTTTATTTTTACTTTTCAGACAGGGTTTTACTAAATCAGTCTGTTGCTCAAACTGGGCTCCGCCGCATGATCCTTCTGAGCCTTCCCTAATGCTGAGATTACTCATGTGTCTGATCAAGCTCACTTCCTGGAAAATCTTTCTAAGTACAACACTGGCACTTGAAATTTTTTATGAAAATCAAGCAAAATATTCCTATTTTGAATTCACTAAGACAAAACAAAACAAACCAGGCAAAGATATACAAAGGCTTTTGATATTTTCCCTCTTGGTGTTTCTCACTGACAAGCACTCTTTTAGACATTTTACCTAGGGATTTGAGAATGTATACTTAAAAAGTTTGTTGAGTCAAATCTTTATCTTCAAAGTCACATGACCTTAACACATTTATTTTTTTTCTATGTTTTGTGAGACTGTTCTATTAAAGAATATTGATACACATCTCTTGAAAAGGTGATATCCTCTCCTTAAATATTATAATTATTTTAAAGTGTATTAAATTTGTATGCATGGTATGTTTTTAAAATTTCACTTCTTGTAGTTCAGATGTTTCTTTTAAAATTTTTTCTCTCTTTCCCATTGCATGTCATTTATTGTGTTTCCTCAAATCTTGTTTGTTGATGGCAAACAACTTTTTAATCTCTTTTTGCCTATAATAGATATTTTAATTATTAGCAATATTATTTAATTAAAAATAATGATATAAGCTTATGCATTATAAAATGTTTTGATATATGCACAACAATGAGAAGTTTAAAATTAACGTACTTACAGCTCAGTTCGTGATAGCTCAATCTTGGAAACAGCCCAAATGCCCATCAACTGGAGACTGGATAAAGAAGATGTTTTTTTTTTATAAAATGGAGTATTATTCTGCCATATACAATGACAAGATTCATTCACTTATGTGCAAATGGATACACCTGAAGGACACACTCATAAGTGAAATAAATAGATCACAAATAGGCAAATACTGGATCTTCTCTTTCATATGAGCACCTGTAGATGTAAATGAGCTCAAGAAAGTATGACAATTTCTGTAGAATGGGAAATTTCCAAAGGAAATGTGGTGTGGTAATGTAATGAAGGGAAGGAATAAATATGACTCTGAAAGAAAATAAAAGAGCATGTATATAGGGGGTTGGGGGTGTGGGTGGTTAGGAATGTGGGTAAAAATGAGAATTAACTTGTGTCATATACTGGTACAAATTCCTTAATGTTATGTGTGATTGTGAGCTGTATATAAAATGTACCAATAAAGAATTCAATTAAAAATAGAGCTACTTAACATTACCATCACCTCATTTACCATTTTGTGGAGAGACATTTGATTTTTTTTTTTTTTGAGACAGGGTCTCCATTTGTAGTTCTGGCTGGCCATGAGCTTGCTATGTAGCCCAGGCAATCTTGGAACTCAGCAATCCTCCTTCCTCTGCCTCCAAAGTGCTGGGATTACAGTCATGAGCCACCATGCCCAGCATTGTGGTATGTGGTACTGATTGCCAGTGGGCATGAGTTTGCCTGGTATTGTTGTATGTGGTTACCAGGGATTGAACCAGGGCCCTTGAGCTTGCTAGGCAGGCGTTGTTAAATGCTTCTTCATGACTGCAATATTTGGCTCACAATTCTGAGAAGTTTCAGTCCATAGTTGGCTTGTTCCAACATACCATGGAATGGCAGACAGACAGTGACAAGGAGAATAAAGTCCATGGGCACAGAAGGAAGCAAAAAACAAGGGGAGTCATTTTGCTCCTTTCATTTTATTCAAACTATTTAGGGCAGGTGGTATATATACCCTCATTCTGGTCCCTTTGGGCATAACATTATACCACAAGTCAATCACACACTCTAGATTCAGCCACTTCTGAAAAAAACTCTCTGACTCCATGATTCTTTAGGGAACATCTAGACACAAACCATAAGAGTTTCACTCCTCTAACTTTGGGGTAATTTGTTACCCAGGAAAAGAGAACTAATAATAACGTCTACCTGGCTCTTCACATTGCCTGCCTTAGAAGCCAGCAAACATTTTGACTGACAACCCAACAGAGATCCCAGCAGGCTACCGACACTAACTACAAAAATTTCAGTGATGCTTTGCGTGATTCCAGCTTGTAGCAGCTTACTTAAGAATTCTAGGTGACATCTTTGTGAGACATGCATGATTTGTTTCCACTGAACCTTGCCCAACTTGCAAATTTCTAAGCAAAACAAATGATTATTATTGTTTATACCAGGAAACGAGGTTATTTGTAATACAGCAATAAATAACTGAAACATTAAAAGATGTAAAACACTTTTGTATGTTTAGTGTCCTTAATTTATTATTGAAAGCCTAACCTCAAGCCTAGCCAAAGAAAATGGGAAAAAAAAAAAAAATGAAGATTCTTTTCAAAAGTTAGTTTGCCCAGAATGTCACAAAATGTTACCAGTTATACTTGGAGAGCTGATTTATTTATAGTGTGATTTTATTGTATATTTTGAAAAAGATATTCATAAAATATGCTTCCAGACCTGTAGATTTAAGACCAATTGTTCTACTACTTTCTCAGTGTTTAATATGATTAAGAGCTTCTTGTTCTGCTAAACAATTCATTTGGTTTTGTTGACTTGGAACATACTAAATTAGAGAAAATGCGGTCAAATGTAATCTGCACTCAAAGATGAATTTTTTTTTACAATTTTATTGAGTAAAAGTTGAAGCATATTGAAGTTCACTTGTTTAAAACACACAATTGATTCTGCTTTAAACTAATACCTGAACCAGTATAGCAAGTATTTCCATCTTGTTCCATGCCATGCTGAAATCTAATTCTTTATCCACGCTAACCTCAAAAAATCCACCAATCTGTCTTCTGTTCTTATATATTTTTTAAAATGGCCACATATTTACAGCTAGTATTCCTTTGCGTCCTTGCTTCTTTGCCTCATCCTTATGATTTTCAGACATCACTTATTAGCGGTCTGTTGTATACATATGTGATGTTTTGTTTACCCACTTACCAGTTGATGGACATTTGAAGCAACTTACTTGGAACTATTATGAGAACATTATGAGCACTTGCATACTCTTTTTGTGAATGTATGTTTTTGTGCATTGTAAATTAATGTGGGCCTCATTGCAGAATTTTGGAAGTACATTTGTTTACCACTTTCAATAACTGTTAGGTTATTTTCTGATTCACTGAGCAGTTTCATCATCAGTGTATGAACATACCATTGTCTCTGTATACTTATTAATAATGGTCATTAAGTTATTGTATTTGTTAAAATAGATCTTTGTAGATTATTTAAGCTCTCTTATAAATGAGCATAATTCCAAGTAAAAGTCACTTATAAGTCTATTTCACCTCTAAATTATTTACTTAATTGGCCTCATTAAAATGACTTAAAGATTTAAAATGTTATTGGGTGGAAATGGAAAGAAAACATATTTTGGGTACGTTTTCTCTTAAGGAGGAAGTAGCTGTATTTCCATCATTACAAAATTATATGTAGTTTTTTTATAGATATCTTAATTATATTTAGTATTTGGATATATTTAATGATAAATAATGCTCTACTAAACAGTCTAGATCTTACAAGTTTTCTTTAAATAGTATTTTGTTATTTTCCAGAAAATTGTGTGGAAAAATAAATTGATTCCTTATATTTTATTTTAATATTTTTCCTGTCAAATATATAGTATTAGCATAGTTGTTTTAAAAAGTATGGTCCCACTCTGCCATAAAGAATAAGTTAGAGTCATTTATACTCATGAACATACATCGAGGACATACTCATAAGTGAAGTAAATAGGTCACAGATGTGTAAATAACATGTCTTTTCTTTGTTATAAGAAACTGAAGGTACAAATGAGTTCTAAAGGTTATGATAGGTGTTGTGAAATAGTAAGAAAATGTTCAAAGGGAAAAGGGGTTAGGAGTAAGGAAGGAAGGGAAATAAAAATATAATGGTAAATAAAGGAAACAAAGCTGATGTATATGTGGGTGGGGGTTGTAGGGAAGTCAGCGGAATGGGAAAAAATGAGAATTAAGTCATGTCATGTAATGGTACAAATTCTTAATGTTGAGTATGATTATAATGAGTATATAAAATGTATTAATGAAATAAATTTTTTAAAAATGTTTTTACTGGATTCCTCAGGATTCAATAAATTATTTTGGTTATGGGCCATTGGAATTTGATTATTTTATAAATATGCATTCTTAGCAATTTTATTGTACAAAATTCTGATTATGCTATATTTTATCTTGTATCTTCAACCAATGCATGTGATTTTTACCAACAGGATCCCATGGTGATCTAGGCAGATTCCTGAATCTCCTATTTTACAGAAATCCCTTCCTTCCAAAATATCTTTTACATATTCCAGAATTTAAACATGCTGCCCTTCAACTCAGTCTTTTTAGCTCATCATAGTAGCTGTGAAAGGCTTAGATATGCTCTTCCTGCATGAAGTCCCTGAAAGAAAATAGTAAAGATTTAATTCATCAAGTTTATTAGTTGTTTCCAGAAACTGGGTGGACAGTATTTCCCTAATTAAATTAGTATGAATGGAAGCAAGCCTTTTAAGAATTGCTTTTATAAAATCTAAAGCTAAATAATTGCCTACCAACTTTTTAAGTGCTTTCTATTTTTATTATTTTACTATGTTACTAATGTTATATTTACTGTAATGTTTACTATATTACTAATGTTAGCTGAAGTTACTGTATAGACACTTGCATGAAAAATATCAAATGTAATGTGAAACTACCTCTGTTAGGTGAAAGAGAAGTTGATTAACAATACTATCTAAGCAATTGTTGGATAATGGTGTGTGGATGGACCTGGGAACATATGACAGCAGACTGAGCCTCAGACTCTGGAAAACCGAGTCACCCCAGGTGCAGGTAGCTGAGAGTGATGCGTATTTTCTGGTGAGCCCAAGACCACCAGTGCTTGTGGGTGACATGATGTGGTCTTTATTCCTTGTTCTGCTTTCTGCTAGTTCCCATCCCCTAGATAACTATCTGTTTGCATGCCGTCCTGGTTACGCATGTGCTCAAGACTAAAGATGTTGCTTAGTCTCATGCTCTGGCTCCTCCAGATGTAATGGTTAACTGTGTCTGTATTTTTTCATGAATAATGACGTTTCTCTTCCCTCCTGTCCTAAGCTTGACCTGTTGCCTTCATGACTGTTTTACTGCTATAAGAATCTGCTTCTAGCCTAATGCACTTGCCATTAGCAGCTATCTTTTGGTCAGTCTTATTGTGTCCTCCATCATTTTCCTTAGTACCCCTCTGCTAAGAAGGAGACTCTCACAATTATAGAGCATATTACGTTCTATAAAATGAAGTCTTTTAGTTTTGAAATAGCATATAATGTGTTTCCAGAAGATAATATTGTACGCACACGGAGAAAATTATATTCCACCATATAAATGAATATTTGTATATTGAAAATATAGTGCTGTCTAATATTTTATAACTTCAGTCTGCACCATAGAATGTAAGGAAATTTTAAGAAAGAAATCATTAGGTCTGTTAAGGCTGATTTGTCCTTATAAAAGTCAGGCAAAAATATAGAGGTAGCTTGAGTTGCTCTATTTCTATCATTAAGCCACAGAAATATGTTATCAATTCATTTGTCAGTACCTGAACATCACTGCTTATAAGTCACAAGAGAGTTCTATAAATGGAAGTATTCTAACATGTTTAACAGATTAATCCTACAGAATAGAATGTTTTGACAGGACTCTGATCCCCCACTGGCAAAGCTCCAGAGACATTTCCTCTCAAAATGGCAAACCATTATCCTGTCTCAGTATTCTAATACTAATGACAATTTTTGTCATGTCAAATAATTAAAAAATAAATATAGAAAGAAAGAAAGACTCTTGGTGCCCTACTTGATAACTCTAGTCAAAAGAAAGCAAGGTCAAGAAAAAGAAAGGCATTGGACCTTTATTTCAAACATTCTTCATTCTTCTAATAATTTTGAGATTTGCTAAAAATAGACTCACAGAAATGCAATTATGGGCCAGAGATTTAACACCGTGGTTCCAGTGTCTGCCTGACAAGAGCCAGGTCCTGAGTTTGATCCGTGGTACCACGTACCACATTACAAGGCATGGTGGCTCATGCTTGTTATCCCAGCACTTGACAGGAAAAGGCATGAGGATTGCTGTGAATTCTAGGCTAACTAGGGCTACAAAGTGAGTTCCGGGCCACCTTGCGCTACAAAGTGAGACCCTATCTCAAAAAACTAAAAAAATATATAAAAAATAAAAGAAATAAAAATTAAAATTAAGGGCCGGAGGGTTAGCTCAGTGGTTCCAGCGCCTGTCTCGCAAGCGCAAGGTCCTGGGTTCGATCCCCGGAAACCACATACAATGCTGGGCGTGGAGACTCACGCCCACCAACAATCAATACCGCATACCACAGAGCCGGGCGTGGTGGCTCATGCCTGTAATCCCAGCACTCGGGAGGCAGAAACAGGAGGATTGCTGAGTTCGAGGCTTGCCTGGGCTATATAGTGAGCTCAGAGCCAGCCTGAACTACAAAGCGAGACCCTGTCTCAAAAAAAAAAAAAAAATTAAAATTAAAAACACTTAAAAATAAAAGGTGCAATTATTATTTTCAGGCAGCCAATGACTGGACACTTAATTCTGTTGCACTACATCTGATGTTATTGATACTCATGGGAGATGTTAGCAAAATATGAGGCAATGAGCTTTAATATCAATGCTAGTTTGCCTGATGTATAAGGCAAGTTGAGTTGGATATAAAGGTGAAAAGCCACAAGATAAAAACACTCTGAGTCATCTAATTAAGATTCATTAATGATGATTTTATTAATTATGAGTTATATTATTATTATATTAATTATGATTTATTGCAGGTTTCTTTTATAGCAGAAATTAACCAGTAACAAATTATGTTAAATTTCACTGAAAAGAAGACAGCCTATAAATGCCTAAGGAAAATGTTCAAGTGTATTGTATTTCTTCTTATTTTCCATGTGTTCAACCCCTACTAGTTCTCATACTTCTTTATGCAAATACAAACTCACATATAATTATAAATTGTGTGAATACTGAATCTAAACTTCCACCATCATTTTATTCTAAATGCTTTACCCATACTAGAAAATGCAACTGCTAGTTATTACTTTCATTAAAATAACTGTATCCTTTAGGTTGTCAAAATGTCTTCAAGGAGTACTAGCTTTTAGAATATTCTATAGCAAGGACCATATGAAGATTTAAAAGTACAGTAACCAGGTACCTTAAAGAACCTCTGTCAAAGAGAATGAGAATATCATTAAAACCAAGAAAACAAAAACTGAAAGTCTTGGTAGAAGAAGAGAAATAGACATTATTACCATGTACTAATTAAAAGAGGCAAGTTCAAGTCAAATAAAATTCAGTTATTTATTGAATAATGTACTTTATTTGTATTATTATATATGTGCTTGATTTTTAGATATCTACAGAACAAGGTAAACGCACAATTAGGATGTGATCAAATAATCACTATGCAGTAAAACAGAACTTAATCTCCTCTGTTTTATTATCTTCTAGAATGAATTTTCTTTAGTTCTGCTATTTGCAAAAGCAAAACATCAAGCTTTGAGATTATTGAAAGCTGTCAAATATAACAAAAAAGTGACAAAGGTAAATTTTTTGGAAAGTGGCTAATACCCAATTTATAGTCTCGTGCAAATAAATCCTTATGACATTTAAATATTGCTCAAAATTGTCTTTTATTTAGTTAGCATCATGAAGCAGGGCAAAAGTTCTAAAAAACTTGAAAACTCTGCCATGAAATATGTACATAAACTATAATCCAAAGAGTTCAAGTGAATTTTCAAAACATAGATCATATGAGGAAAAGGGAATAGAAGCAAATAACAAAAGTACACAATCAGATATGTTCAGGGGAAGATTTGCTCTATATGTTCTTCTGCATGATACTAAATTGATGATAATGATAATATTTCTCAAGCTCTAACCATGTGCCAGGCACAGTGCTACCTGCTGCATCCATGTTAATGATGGAAAAAATCATGACTCTATGAAGTGGATGTTATTGTACCTCACGTTGTAGAGATGAGCAAGGACTAAACTATGACACTATCCTACCTTTTTCTGAGGGGAGAAGAGATTATTTTAAGGAATAAATCAAGACAAAGATACTTAAGTCACACAATGTATAACGTGTGTATTCAATTTTTATGGTTTAGTTCTGCACTATCCAATTCACATTAAAATTAGAAAACTTCTGTGATTCAAAGGACAGTTACTGTCAACTACTTTAAGTACCTCAGTGAACAGACTTGGAAAATAATAAAAGTTAAATATTGCAAGTGATTCAAGAAAATCAAACACGAGTTGGTCCTTAGTAGCCACGTCAAACAAATCTACTTGTTAAAAACACATACTAGTGCTTTCATGCAAATGACTAGAAAGATGCTGCCTCAAATTAAAAATTTACAAAAACTGTCATACTTTCCAGAGCTCATTTGCATCTACAGGTGCTCATATCAAAGAGAAGATCCGGTATTTGTGGGGATGTAATGAGGGGAAGGAATAAATATGATTCTGAAAGAAAATAAAAGAGCAGGTATACGGGGTGGGGTGGGGAGGTGTGGCTGGGTGGGATATGGGTAAAACTGAGAATTGACTTGTGTCATATATTGGTAAAAATTCCCCAATGTATATGTGTGATTGTGAGAGGCATATAAATTGTATATAAATAATTCAATTAAAAATTATAAATTTACTTAAGTCTCCATTAAAAAGTAGTAGTTGTCAGTTTAAGTAAAGAAAATTGACTATGGTCAACATCAACAAAAATGAACATATCAATAAGGTTTTTCATTTCTCAGTCCATCTATGCATTACAAATTATTTATGAATACCAAATCCCCTAGCTGTATTAGAAAGAAGAGGAACTTGCAATCATAGAAAGTTCTCACTGAATTCAACTGTCCATAAAACAAATTAAAGGCAAAATTCTTGTCTTAAAGATGTAAATGAAGACATTAAATGTACATTATATATATGATATATTATATATATGAAACTAAAAATGCTATTGATTTACAGAAGAAAAACTTGAAAATAAACAGATTGGAAGAGTCAAAAGAATAAAGAGTCTACAAAATTATTGATGTAAATGAAGGAATGATTAGCCAAGGAAGAACAAGTAGCCAAGAAGTCCACCATAAAGTGCACATTTTTTTTTCCTAGCTAAAACTGTAAGACAACAAGCACTTGGCAGAAAAAAATTAAAAAAAAATAAATAAAAATATCTTTAGGCTGCAAGATGGCAGCAGAGGTAGAGTGAGATAATACAAAGTGAGTAGAAATGAATGAAAGAGGAATGCAAAAGAGGCATGAATATACAGATTCACATGCCTTGTGATGATTTTTCTAAGGAGAAGAATTTACACGGAATGAGCAAGGTTATGGATAAATTCAGCAACAGCTATTCTGTGGGAAAGAGAAATGTATGAAAAAGCAATGGGGCATAAAATATTCAGACTGGATGGAATGAAACATCACATTTCCATATAGTTAGTTGTCTTGCCTATTAATTGAGCTTTGCTCCTATTACCATATTTGCTATGAGACTGTGTACTCCCATGTAAACATTGGTTCATTTATTAAAGTAAATCTAAATTAGTACACATGCATTTCAGATAGTAATAGCAAAATGTGATCTATCTATGAACTACTGAAGACAATTTACAAATGAATTAATTTAGGTATTCCAGTGTGTGTGTGTGTGTGTGTGTGTGTGTGTGTGTGTGTGTGTGTGTGTGACCAGGGATTTAACTCAATGCTCAAGCCTTTGTACTTGTCTGGCAATCATAGAACCACTGAGCTATATCCTCAGTCCTATTCTAATTTTTAAATGTTTAAATTAACCATTCGTCAACCAAAAGATTTTCTTCTTTCCTAGTATAAATAAAAAACATTTTCAATTAATGTACCTGAGTTTTATTGCCTTCCATTCATTCCACAACAAAGCTGTAGGCTCAGACAAGACTTTAATGTATGTTTTCCCCTATCCAGAACAATGACTCTTTCGTTAATGATAGTAAAACTAAAATTTGGATTCAAGAATTATCTAAGTTGATATGATGATGTTTGATGGCTCGCAATTACACACTTATCTTCAAACATACTGAATTTTGTACATTAAATATCTACAGATTTAGTATGTCATCATATAGTAAAAGTAACTTATAAACTTAGAAAATAATTCCAAGGGAAAAGGGTTGAGGTAAGTAACAAAGGGAAAGAAAAATATGTAATGATAATAAATAAGGATACAA
Source organism: Thryonomys swinderianus (assembly GCA_004025085.1). NCBI lineage: Eukaryota > Metazoa > Chordata > Mammalia > Rodentia > Thryonomyidae > Thryonomys > Thryonomys swinderianus. The sequence continues at coordinate 16,400 of PVIC010025344.1, forward strand.
AGCTTATGTATACAGGGGTGAAGGGTTGTAGGGGTAGGTAGGAGTATGGGAAAAAAATGAGAATTAAATCGTGTCATATACCGGTACAGATTCTCAATATTGAGTTGATCATGATGTGTGTGTGTGTGTGTGTGTGTGTATACATACACACACAACATATATATATAGGCTTAGGCAGAGACTTCATGAATAAAACCTCTATAGCACAAGAACTAGCAGAAAGAATCAACAAATGGAATCTCATCCTACTAAAAAGCTTCTGCACAACAAAAGAAATCACTGGCACCGCTAAAAGACAACCAACAACATGGGAAAAAGTCTTTACTATCTGTTTGTCAGACAAAGGGCTACTATCTACTATATACAAGGAACTTATATAAACAAATCAGTCTCCCCAAGTTTAAAAACCCAATTCAAAAATGGGCATCTGAAATGAACAGACACTTCTCAGAAGTCAAAGCAGCCAAGATGCACATGAAGAAATGTTCAATATCACTGGTTATTCAAGGGATGAAAATGAAAACAACACAGATTTTATCTCACTCTACAAAGAATGGCAGCTATTACAAAATCAGCCAACGATAAATGCTGGCGTGGCTGTGGGCAGAAAGGAACCCTTCTCCACTACTGGTGGGATTGTAGACTTGTGCAATCATTGTGGAAATCTGTGTGGAGATTCCTCAGAAAACTAGGACTAGAGGTCCCATTCGACCCTGCTATCCCCCTGCTAGGAATATACCCAAAGGAATTTTAAACATCACATTGGAAAGACAGATGTGCACCCTTGTTCATAGCAGCTCAATTCGTGATAGCCCAATCTTGGAAACAACCCAAATGCCCATCAACTGGTATCACAAATATGCATTAAAACTAGGAAATAGATCCTGAAGCATCAAATTGGAAAACATAGAAATACTTCGTGATCCTCTTATAAGACTAATATAGTACTATTAGAATAGGTACTTACATAAATCTCAATATTGACTTTAAATAATTGAAGATGTGTTTTTTTATAAAACCTTAAAGAACCACAAGTTTCAGTCATTTATGTGCAAATGGACACATCTTGAGGACACACTAATAGGTGAAATAAATAGCTCACTGATATGTAAATACCGTATCTTTTCTCTGGTATGAGAACCTGCAGATGTGAGTTCTAGAATGCACAATAGATTTTGTTAAATAGGAAAGGGAATGCAAATTCAAAGGGAATGTGGTAGAGGAAAGTAATAAGGCAAAAGAATAAATATGATTTGAAAAGAAAAAGAAAGCACATGTGGATTGTGGGGTGGTTAGGGATATGGGTTAAAAATGAGAATTAACTCATGTTATGTACTGATACAAATTCTCCAGTGTTTAATGTGATTGTGAGATGTATATACAATGTACCAATAAATAATTCAATTTTTAAAAATTACAAAAATATATTTGAAATCTGAATAACATGTCAGTTAGTTGGCAAATTTATTAAATTGAAAACCTGGACTCCTGAGGTAAAGATTTCATCGTAAGGCCAGACTGCTGTTCCTAATAAAGCAAATGAGGCAGATTGCTATAAAGTCTACTAGGGCAGCAAATCTCACCTCTATTCAGGAATGAAGTGTAAATGTTGAACAGAAGATCAAGGCACTGGCCAACACCTTGAGGGACACATAACAGTTGTTAAAAAAGTACAGACTCACAGAAAGGGATACAACACTGGACGATAACAGCATCAACAATAACAAAACATGTTCAGCTGGATCCTGTTGAATTTGGCTATGAATTTCCTTAAATATATTCAAATATTTATTATAAAATTAATATTTATCCCTTGAATCCAGTATACCTGAAAATAGGCTAGTTCTAAGAGGTCAAATTTTACTTCTCCATTGTAATTTAAGCCTACTGGTTTCCAGAGTAGCTCTTCTGGTTTATCTGAGTAATTTTCTCTGCTCTTCATGTTAACTATATTTGTTACCTTTCATGATAATATTTAACCATTATTTCTGGCCTGAAATTAACTGCACACATTTATTCATGTTACCTAGTGTTCTATAGCCCAATTAAAAGCACAAGTTAAACATTTCCCAGACATCAGAAATGCAGATATATAGCCCTCTTATTTCATTATCATTCATCTTATTTTTTTTTTTTTTTTTGAGACAGGGTCCCACTTTGTAGTTCAGGCTGGCCCTGAGCTCACTATGTAGCCCAGACAAGTCTCGAACTCAGCCATCCTTCTGCCTCTGCCTCCTGAGTGCTGGGATAATAGGCATGAGCCGCCAGTCCTGGCATTGTGGTGTGTAGTAGTGATTGCTGGTGAGCGTGAGTCACCATGCCCACTATTGTTGTGTGTGGTTACCAGGGACTGAACCAGGGACCTTGTGCTTGCTAGGCAGGTGCCAGAACCACTGAGCTAAATCTCCAGCTCCCAAATTCCAAGAAAGTACTCTAGCAGAGAAGCCAAGCACAGTACTACTGGAACTATTTAATGTTTGTGAAAACACAGACCTAATGCTCTGCCATTGCTAGGTAACTAATTCTGAGCTTAAAGTTACTCATCTTCAAAACAAAGGTGATATTTAAATGTCATCTTAATTTTTCCTGTAACTTTAGTCATTAAAAAATAAAATAAATTTTGCTGTGTTTTCTTAAAATATGAGACCCCGGGCCGGAGGGTTAGCTCAGTGGTTCCATCGCCTGCCTCACAAGTGCAAGGTCCTGAGTTCGATCCCCGGTAACCACATATAATGCTGGGCGTGGAGACACGCCCACCAACAATCAACACCGCATACCACAATGCCGGACGTGGTGGCTCACGCCTGTCATCCCAGCACTCGGGAGGCAGAGACAGGAGGATTGCTGAGCTCGCGGCAGCTTGCCTGGGCGCCATAGTGAGCTCAGGGCCAGCCTGAACTAAAAAGCAAGACCCTGTCTCAAAAAGCAAAAAAAAAAAAATATGAGACCCCAAAATGAGAGATTTCAAGAGTTAGATAACTTGCCGGGCATGGTGGCTCATGCCTGTAATCCCAGCACTTGGGAGGCAGAGACAGGAGGATTGCTGAGTTCGAGGCTTGCCTGGGCTACATAGTGAGCTCAGGGCCAGCCTGAACTACAAAGCGAGACCCTGTCTCAAAAAAAAAAAAGATAACTCAAAGATATTTCCTTCATTAAAGTTGATTACAAATATTGAAATAGTTTTATTAATCAAAATTTCATTTCAAGAACGTGAAAAATATTTGTATGTGTGCACATTTTTCAAGTTAAGTATTTGCTAGTGGCCAGCTGGAATCTTTGACGAAGTAAGAGAATTGGTAATAGGCAATCTAAATCTTTGCTCATAAAGGACATTTATGTAAAAATGACCCAGTTATTAGGGACATCAGCTGTGAATGCTTTGAGGACCTTGTACATCAGCCGAGTCTTAGTCCTTTCCCAATTCCAAAATACATTTAAACTGGAGCCAAAGAGTAACACTTTTGGAAAACTGGTCAGCTTCTTTCTCAACACTGCTTTGGCTACTTGTAGACTTTTGTGGCACTGTATGAATTTTAGATGTTTATCTATATATCATAAATAACAAAATTTTCTAGAAATTTCCACTCTTAAGATTTTCCAGAAGCTAGCCAAGGAGGCCTGTTCTCTACACCTTTTTAAAACATGTTTAATTTAATTTATTGGTACATTATATATACACATCAGAATTACACTCTACATTGAGAATTTGTACCAGTACATGATATAATTTAACTCTCATTTTCCCTTTCTCCTACCTACCCTACAGCCCCCACCCCTATATATACAAGCTTCATTTCCTTTTATATTTTTACCATCATTTTTTCTTTCTCTTCATTATTTACCCCTACATCCCATTTCCTTACGAGTATTTACTATTTGTAATGTTGATCATACACTTTAGAACACACAACTTCAGTTTCTCATACCAGAGGTAAGATACGATATTTACACAAGTGTGACCTATTTCTCTTATGAGTACGTCCTTAAGCTTGTAGAGAGAGTCAAACTCAGGAAATGGAGCTTAGCCAACCAGGCACAGTGCACTAAACTACATCCCCAGTCCCTTCCACACTTTCTTTGAAGTAGTAATGCACAGTACTTAGGCAAGAAAAGTCATCCAAAGCAGAGTGCAGGAGGTGAGATCATAATTGTTAGCAGAAGACCTGGTTCCTTATGACCTAAAAACTTTGGAACTTATAGATGAATTCAGCAAAGTTGCAGGGTACACAATCAATGTACAAAATAATTTTCAAATTAAATACAAAAAATGAACTATTTGAATAAGATATATATATATTTTTTTTTTTGAGAGAAGGTCTCACTTTGTAGTCCAGGCTGGCCCTGAGCTCACTATGTAGCCCAGGCAAGCCTCGAACTCAGCAATCCGCCTGTCTCTGCCTCCAGAGTGCTGGTATTATAGGCATGAGCCACCACGCCCAGCACTGTGGTATGTGGTTTTGATTGCTGGTGGGCATGAGTCTACATGCCCAGCATTGCATGTGGTTACCGGGATTGAACTCAGGGCCTTGCACTTGTGAAGCAGGCACTGGAACCACTGAGCTAAATCTCTGGCCCTGAATAGGATATTATTTTAAAACTCATTTCCAATAACACAGGAGTGAGTAAAATATCTAGAAAAACATCTAAAGAAGAAAGATATGTTGACTGAAATCACAAATACTAATGAAATTGAAATAGACCAAATAAAGGGCAGTGTGTCTTGGGTTGAGGGATTTAAAAGCTTAGTATTGTTAAATTTCCATGCAATGCTAAATGCTCAACAGATTCACTGATATTTCAATTAAAATTCTAATGATAGAAAACATACTGATGAAAGACATTTACAAAAGCCACGTGCAACGGAATTGCAAAGAGAGGGTGGGTAATTTAACAGGTTTATTGAATGGGAGAGGTTTATGGAAAAGAGCATCTTGAATTAATTTTGAGGATGGGTGATACTGGCATGGTAGCAAAATGTGAAAGGTATTTTGCAATGGAAAGTGAGTTTTCCAGGCTTACTAAGGGTGTTCCATCAACAGTCTCCTCTCAAAAATTTCAAAGCCCCTTCAACACAGACAATTGAGTTTCATATTGATAGGCTTATATATTACCTGTAGATGAAGACTTTTTTTTACATATATCTGGGTAAGTTAAGCAAAATATTACTTCTACCTCCAACTGAAATCCCAAGTGATACTTTTTTTCAGGGTCCAATTCATAACTTTTTCAATGCTCTAATGGATTTTGCCTATATAAAGACTATATAAACTACTTGAATTTTGCATTTCAAAATATCATACTGATACTATAGTCCCAGTAGAGACTTAATATACTTTAATTTGAAATTTTTAGAAGTACTATAAAATGATACTGAATATGTTTTTAATTTCTATAGTTAGTATATTAGACATACAACATTTTTTTTAATACAGGGTCTCACTTTGTAATTAAGGCTGGCCCTGAGCTCACTATGTAGCCCAGGCAGGCCTCAAACTCAGCAATCCTCCTGCCTCTGCCTCCCGAGTGCTGGGATTACAGGTGTGAGCCACCACACCCGGCAGACATACAATATTTTGGCGGGAAACACTTGGAAGACACTATCCCCTGTTCAACTTCTATGACAAAGCCCTGAACCTAATGAAGCCTCTGTGTACATGTCACTCAAGGTGCCATAATCACTTCAGTATGATTTCTGCAGAGTTCAAATTATGCCTCTGTATACTTTTCATTTTGATGATGACCCTGAGCTTTTCAACAAGTCTTTTGTAAAAACATTTATCTGTCTTAAAAATTATTGAAATACATTGAATTCTTTATTTGACAATGTATTTCCTGCATCTGATTTGGATTTTCTGCATAGAGAAACAGTTTTCCGAATATCCATTGTACTAGATCACTAGAAACCTACATGGATTTTCTGCACAACAGATAAAAGAGAGAGACACAGATTACTGTCTACTCTTAAACCAGTTTGTAAAGTCTAAATAGATTGGTCATCTTTAAGCAAAGATAATGCAATTAAAATATGCTTATGTCTTATTAGCTGAATTACTCTTCTCACATAGAAAAGGGAAAATGTAGTTTTGGGCCCAGTGACTTGAGAGAGAAGCAAAAATGCCTCATAGAAATAGTGAGAAAATTGTCCGTTTGCCAGTCTATTATTTGGATATCTTTCCACTGAAATCATTTGAGCGCTCACCACACACAAGTCACTATGAAATGGAATAAATTCATCATCTGTAGAGCAGGGCGGAGCATTAAACCTGCCATGTTCCAGGTGACGTGTTCTTTCTTCTTGAGACTCACAGTGTCTCTAGCCTATCAATCATCCTTTTTCTTCATCCCTGTTAATCATGTATGATCCTCATACATAAACCCCTGCACCTTCTATAATTGATTTTCAGTCTTCTCTCTTTTTCACTAACTTATTTCTATACCTCTTTCTCTTTCCTTTCCCACACTTCTGTTTGTTCTTCTGTTCATGTTCTATGCAAGAGAAGTATACATCCTGAATCATCATATAAGCAATAGCTATCTTAATCTCAGAAACTATATTATCTCTGTCAACAATCCAAGCCCACAGGAGTTCTTTTTCAAGGAAAATATTCATTTTACTTTCTATTTAATTTGCACCCTAATTCTCTACTGAACTTCAAGATACTCTTTCTATATTATCATCAAAAAGTTCTTCAAATGTGTAATTAATTAACTAAGGCAAATAATATTTGTTTAGGTTGTATTCACTACAAGCAACAAACTTAGATATCCTTAGTTTTAAATCACTTACTTTATCCTCCAAACCTTACTGTTTTAATTGACATGAAACTCAAATCTTCCTAACATATTGCTCTTAAAGTGCCTTGATCTTCATGCAGCATGGGATCTTCTATTTTGTTATAACCAGAATGTAAATCTCAATAATATTATCCTATATCAGGCAGTTGGAAATGGAAAGACAGGAATACAAACTGATTAAGATGCTGTCACACTTCATTGGTAAAAAAGTGATGCGATTCTCAAATATGGCTTTTGTACTGCTTTTAGTAAACAGATGCTGAATTTGAAAGACTTGAGGCAGTAAACACTGAATTGGTCCTTGATTTGCAATGAGTTGAAAATACAGTGAAGTACTACTTCTTCCCAACGTATGTGGGTCATAGAGAAAAAAATGGTGAATCTAGGGATAAAAAAGTTGGTATGGTTTGTGCCTAGATGTCCCTTCAAAGCCTCATGGGGGTCACAGGTGGGGTTTCTCAGAGATGGCTGCATTTAGAGTCTGTGATGCTGGGATTAAGAGTGTATAATTTCTACATTAGTCCACAGTTGGTTTGGCAAAATTCTGGGTGTGGATAATGGGAAGGCCCACCCTGGGTGTGAGGCCTGATGGCCTCAAAACGTGTAGCCTGGATAAAATATAAGGAGCAGAAAGAGAACTGCGAGTACAGCTTGCTGCTTACTGCTTTTGCTGCCTCCTGCCTTCAACCTTCTATGCCAAGAAAAAAACAGAACATTTTTTTTCTTCTCAGTGATGCCCCTCTACCATGCCACCCTGCCTTGGGACCAGACAATTATGGACTGACACGTATGCAAAGTATGAGCTAAATAAACTTTTCCTTTTTTTTTTTTTTTTTTTGAGACAGGGTCTTACTTTGTAGTTCAGGCTGGTCCTGAGCTCACTATGTAGCCCAGGCAAGCCTTGAACTCAGTAATTCTCCAGTCTCTGCCTCCCGAGTGCTGGGATTACAGGCGTGAGCCACCACGCCCGGCACTGTGGTGTGTGGTATTGATGGCTGGTGGGTGTGAGTCACCACGCCCAGCATTGTATGTGGTTACTGAGATCGAACTCAGGGCCTTGATCTTGTGAGGCAGATGCTGGAACCACTGAGTTTAAATCTCCGAGCCAAACCTTTCCTTCTTTAACTTTAGGTATAGGTAGTTTGTCTCAGTAATGAGAAAACCAAGACAGAAATATATTTTATACAACAAAAGGGAATTAAATCCTAAAACAGTGACAGTAAAATACTAGATAAAATAAAATGCTAATGAACCAGTGACCAGAATTCACAGTGTCCTGGAAAAGTCCTTGTTACTAGCAATGAGACTAGAAACAACATTGCAAAGAAAATCCTTTCCTCATTACTAATGAAAATTTATTCTATATCATTCCAGTCCCAATAAAAATCTTTGAAAAACTGAATCCCCCCGAAATATCATACAGCTTCCAAATAATGACCTTTAAACAAAACTGAGGTATATTTACCAGAACAAAATTATGCCTAGAAATATATGCAGTGAAATTTCCAACAACTGGCTGTCAATATGAATTATAACTTTATAAGAACAGAAAAATTTGAACTAAAATAAGGAAATAAAATCAAAACTAAGAAGTGACAAAAATATTATTATTAACTGACAAAAACACACCAACTAGGGCCGGAGAGTTAGCTCAGTGGTTCTGGCACCTGCCTCGCAAGCGCAAGGACCTGAGTTCGATCCCCGGTGACCACATATAATGCTGGGCGTGGAGATCAACACCGCATACCACAATGCCGGACGTGGTGGCTCATGCCTGTAATCCCAGCACTCGAGAGGCAGAGACAGGAGGATTGCTGAGTTCGCGGCGGCTTGCCTGGGCACCATAGTGAGCTCAGGGCCAGCCTGAACTACAACGCGAGACCCTGTCTCAAAAAGCAAAAAAACCAAAACAAAACAAAACAAAACAAAAGCACACCAACTGGTTATCATACTTTTATATCTTTTTAAATAAACTAAATTATTAATTGACAAAATTTGATGTGTATTTATAATGTGTAGCATTATGCTTTGAACTATATGCACACTATAGAATTATTAAATTGAGTTCATGATATATTACTTCATTAGTTTTTATTGTAAAATATTTAAAATGTACAGTTAGTGATTTTC
>PVIC010025345.1:0-25363 GCA_004025085.1 Thryonomys swinderianus
GAGTCACCACGCCCAGCATTGTATGTGGTTACCAGGGTTTAAATTCAGGTCCTTGTGCTTGCGAGGCAGGCACTGGAACCACTGAGCTAAATCTCCTAATTTCAATATTTTAAAATTAAGCTTTAAAATGAAGCATTAGTTAGATGACATAATAATTAGTACCACTAAAAATAGAAATAAACAGGTGAAAATATATTGTGATATTTGCCAGGGGTTTTTCTTATCCATGTTACATGTGACCTCTTCAAGTCTACTAAAAATGTCAATTATGTTACTGACAAAATATTGTCTTGTTTATTTAGTAAATATGAAACATTTTCCTAGACAATGAGGATCTACCAAGCAATAATAGGAGAGTTAAGTTGTTGTCGTATGGCAAGTAACATTCCAGTCTGACTGCAGGTGATTAAACACATAATACCTGGTTTTTCATTATAAATTTAAAGTTTAATATAAATAAGAGTAGCTGTGTTTTATTTAGCTAAGAATTGCTATTCTTTTGTACTAATAAATGTTACAACTGTGTTTGCGATCTAAGGATGTTGGACACAGAGGTCATACTCCAGTGAACGGAGGCTTCTCCTGGCAGCACACAGTCATGGGAAGCTCACTCACTTTCTATACTTCAACATTTGAGGTGACCCTGACTGGCAAATCACTCTGCTCTATGTTGACACAAAACATTCTTCTCAGCAAATTGGACCTGTTTATCCTGGCTCTTTTTCAAGAGAGATATGCAAGATAAACCAAATTCTTCATTATTTTGTCTTCATAAACATGCTCTATGTTACCCAATTTAAAAAAAAAAAGAAAGAAAGAAAAATGTCCTTCTTAAAAGGTAAAAGTTAGCCATTTGACTTTTACATAAATCTGATCATTCTTTTTAATGGGAGAGAAGAACAAACAGCAAACAAACAGCTCCATCTGTTACTGCCAATGTCACGAGAGCTCTCTGTGGCTGTGAGCCCAGGGCAGCCCCTGCCCCACATGTGGCTGGAGAGTACTTATGAGCATTTGCAGTGGAAAGCTGTGTGTTTTATCAGTGGCTGTTCCTTTCTGATCATGATTTAATCCTTAAGACCCCTAAATGAATGAAAAGTTATTATCTTCACGTCTTGAGGAGATAGCAGAGCTTGGAGAAACAATGGGTCCCAAGGCAAGTTCAATGCATGAGGCTGAGTTAGGCCCCATCACTATTGCCACGAGCACTTAACTATAGTCAGTCCATAATTTTTTACACACTTGTGCTCAGAATAATGTGCAGAGAGCTACTGTATATGCTGAATTAGGGATATTTACAATATATGGTTTATACCTCAAAAAGACCCTCAAAAAATATACTGAGGAAAAAAATTATACTGATGGAGAAAGTGAAGTGAAAGATATGTTTTCTTCTTGTTTCTTAGTTTATGTGTAAGGTACATAATAAGTACACTCATCTTGGGAGAGCTGGTACATATACATTTTGCCCCTTGTCCTTTTCACTTCTCCTTCTCCCCTGCCCCCACCTATCTCTTCCAGTCCTCAGATCTCCTCACATCCTTTCAAAAAGCAAGTCTTTGATTCACTGATTCTTTGTATTGTTCTTGCCGGTCACATTTTCACTGATTTTTACTTTGATTTTTGTAATTTCTTTTCTTCTATTAGTTTCAGATTTAGATTGTTCTTGTCCTAGGACCTTGAAGTGCACCTCTAGGTTATTTATTTGGACTTGCTCTTTGTCTATCCTGTGTGCAGCTATAAACTTCCCTCTCTGGTCTGCTTCATTGTGGCTCATGGGTTTGGATATGTTGTGTCTCCATCGTCACTTGATGCCAGGAATTTTATTATTTCTCTTTTGATTTCTTCTGTCCCATTGATAATTCAATAATGTTTATTATTTAATCTCTAGAGTTGTGTATGTTTTGTGGTTTCTTTTCCTGCTGATTTCTAGGTTTATATCACTATGTTCCAATAAAATTCTACTGCAATCTAATAGGGGATTATTTCAATTGTTTTGCATGTGATTAAGCATGTTTTGTGGCATAAAGTATGTCTATTTTGGAAAAAATTGTATATGCTCTTGAGCAAAAAAAAATGCATATTCTTGTTTTTGCTAAATGAAACACTCATAGATATGTTTAAGACCATTTGTTCAATGTGTGATTTAACTCTGATGTTTCTTTGTTGATTTTTTTTCCTCTGGTTGACCCGTATAACAGTGAGAATGTGGTACTGAGATGCCCTGCTGATTGTGTTGATTTCTATCTTTTGAAATCCAGTTGTTTGGCTGTTATGAATTTGAGTTATAGTGGACATTCCATGTACTGGGACAGAGAAAGACATTTGACTGTGGTAAAGATAAACTGGAAACACTGACATTCATGAAGAAGAAAACTCACTGTTGAATCATTTTCATTCCCCAATGAGTTAAAGATGATGTATCCTAACCCAGCTGCCTGCCAGAACCAGATATAGACTATTTCTGAATGAAGATAATTCTTCCAAGATTCTCAAAATATTTCTGTTTTTGTGAAAAAATAAGTACCCTAGTAAACATTATTGGGCATGTAAGAAGATGATATATATGAAAAATACAAAATATATACACCAAAACAGACCACAGAAATAATCATATGAAGATACAGATTTTAAAACTTACATGAATTAATATGTTCAGGAAATTAAAGATAAGAGGTGTACTTTATAGAAACTTAATACTGCATTTCATTCTAAAACTTAAAAATCAAATAACTGATGTTGTAAATTTCATAGATGGCTTCACTAGCAATAAATACAGTTAACGCATCAGGAAAAAAGCCTGAAGCACAAAAAGACAAAAAGATGAAAGAATCACATACTTCTAAGTGAGCATGATTGAAATTCATCCAACAAAAGGAAAGAGATAATAGGAAGAACCGATATTTGAAAACACAACATTGCTTTTTCTCCAAACTATAAGAGATATTAAGCTGAAGATTCAGAAAGCATTTATAGAGGAAACAATGAAATCTAGCTGCCACTACCATAAGAAATATTTCAGATGAACCAACTTAGAAAATGAAGAATTCAATTTTGCCTTATGGTTTCAGAGGTTCCAGGCCCTCATCAGCTGACCTTACAGTTGTGAGGCCTGTGGCAGGGCAACACATCTTGCAGGGTATGCATGGAGAATCATAGCCACCATTTCAAGGCCAGGACACAATAAAGAAAGGCAGAAGTAGTACAAGGGGTTCCAAATTCCTCATCAAAGGCATGTCCCCAGGGACACCACCAAAGTCTACTATGTCTCAGCTCTTACAGTTTCCACCCCATTCAACAGCACCAAACTAGGAACTATGTCTTTAACACATAGGCCTTTGAATACATCAGGCCCAACCTAGAGCACAAAAAAAAAAAAAAACCTACCACTTAAGCATATTACAGTTAAACTCTTAGAAACCCAAGATAGAACAAAAATCTTAAAAGCAGCCAAAGCAAAAACTACATTTCCTTCAAAGCAAGAACAAGAGATTAACAATTTTCTGGTCACAAAACTTTTAGCTAGCATACTATGGACAAAATAAGATAACCCCAAAATGTATGAAACACTCTTGTTCTTATTTCTTTTTTTCCCCTTTCCTTTCTCTTTCATTTCTGAATAATTCAACCCTAAAATCCATTAGGTGAGACAGAAAAAAGCATGAATTTCCTCTGAAAGTGAGAAACGCTTTGAAAAGCACAGCAGTATGAGACAGATCTAACAGGGGAGAAAACCCCACACCAGCTTGTATACCATGAGAGAAGGTGACCTCTCTTGTCTTGTCCCTAGAGAAGTAACACCAGAGATAGGACCCTGGTTTCACACAGGGGGAATTCATCAAATCAATTAATTAATTAGTTAATTGAATGAATGAATATGAATTAGGATTTTCTTCACTGAAATCAGGCATACATAATTGATGACAGGAGACATGGAAGAGAAGAAACAGAATAGCCTTTAAAATAAATGATACTAGGTCCTTTGGTTATCCACAAGGAAAGTAAATAAATGGTGACTAATTCCTAACACCACACAAAAGATTACTACATTTAGATCGATGATCTAAATGGAAAAAACAAAATAATAAATTTTTCATAGCATTACATGATAAAATTATTCACAGTCTGGCCGGAGATATGGCTCAGTGGTTCCAGCGCCTTCCTCACAGCACAATGGTCCTGAGTTTGATCCCCGGTAACCACACACAATGTTAGGCATGATGACTCACACCCACCAGCAATCAATACCACATGCCACAGTACCGGGCATGGTGGCTCATGCCTCTAATCCCAGCACTTGGGAGCCAGAGACAGGAGGATTGCTGACTTTGAGGCTTGCTTGGGCTACATAGTGAGCTGAGGGACAGCCTGAACTACAAAGCGAGACCCTGTTTCAAAAAAAAAAAAAAAAAAAAAAAAAAAAGAAAAAATTATTCACAGTCACAAATACAGGAAACAAATAGCACCGCTAGATTTGGAAAAGATATTTGTAATTCATGCAACTGACCAAGGACGCATGCCTAAGAATATGAAAGCAATTACAAATCCATAAGGAAACTACACGCAACCAGATCAAAAATAGCCAAAAGATTACATAAGCCTTTCAAAACAGAGGATAACCAAATCTATGGTAAATAGATTAAAACACAACCTCAAGTCATCAAAAAAATGAAACAAAAAATCATCATAAATTACTATATCACATTCATCACAGTGAGGCTCAAAGAAGTACCAAAGTTTTGCTTTTGAGAATATGCTACAATCTGGAGTCTCAAAATGCTGATGGACATGTAGAAAGTTGATGATTCTCTTGCAAAATTGTTTAGAAGTATCCCCTAAGTTTGCACATTCTCTTACTCTGCAATTCAGCAAGCATTCTCTAGCAAAAACCTAAAATGTAATATGCATATCTAGAGATATGTATAAGTATTATTGCAATTATGGTATATCTAAGCTGACAATACCCAAATGTCTACCAACAATAAATAATATAATGGATAAACTGACCTACTATATGCTAATAAAATGACAGTGAAGGATCCACTGACATAAGCAAAACCATATGAACATCACAAATGTGAAACGAACCACAGAAGCAAGACACAAAAGAGCGTGAGACACTTTCATTACTATGTTCACAATCAAACAAAATAGTGGTATTAGAATCACAATATTATTTCTTTGGGTAAAAAAGGAGAGACTGTCAAGGGGATAAGGGAGGTTTGTAAAGTATTGGTAAGGCTCAGTTTCTTGATTTCAATGTGGATGTGATCACTTTGTGATTATTCTAGGTGTTAAGGTATGGTCTGTACGTTTTCTACACTCATGTTTTACATTAAACAAAAGTATACTGCTAGAACTGATCAACACTAAAAAGTAAAAGTTAATCAAGTATAGTTAAAATTCTAAAACCTTCTATGTTTAGTAATGACTCCGTGCAAATGTCAGTATTTTTTTTTTTCTTTTTTGAGACAGGGTCTTGCTTTGTAGTTCAGGCTGAGCCTGAGCTCATTATGCCATCCAGGCAACTTCCAATTCAGCAATCCTCCTGTCTCTGCCTCCTGAGTGCTGGATTACAGGCATGAGTGAGCCACCACAGCCAGCTCTAAATTTTTATATACTCTAGTAAAAATGTATTTGTCTACTATGTCAATTTATATCCTTTTTCTTACTCTTGCCTGAGTAACTATGCCTAAATTTTGCTGAAGTCTCTTTTCCTCTCAGCAGTGAGGAACACTCAACAGATAATAAAGCATGGGGCACTGTTTTCCTCAGGAAGGAACATTATCTTGCCATCCTTAAAATGTTCAAGAGCAAAAAAAGAGAAAAATAGAAGGGAGTAAACACACTAAATTTCCTTTAAGAATTATCTAAAGGAATCGAGCAGTCATTAGTCAAAAGTCAGGGTTACTGGTAAGAGGCCTCAACTGGAATTCATCCTTAAGGGTGGATGACCGAAACTTCCCACCAGACTCCACAGTTTAGAAGCATCCTCTGAGGGCCGCCAGCATGCATACAGCCCCACCTCTACAACGCATCACAAACGCAGTAAGCCATGGCTTGAAAATGGACATTTAGATGATACCACTGCTGACTGTCAGAGCCTTAATCTTTTTTTTTAACTAATTTGAAATAAAGTAAAATGTAACAGGACAGGCTAATTATGACTCCAAGCCTTTGCCTTTCACTAATTTCAAGCTAATCACAAGAGCAATCACCAGGATAATCATGTCATTTATTACCCAAAGCAGACATCTTTGAGTCTGAAAGGAGACTCAATTTTCAGTCAGTCTAGGACAACATATATGAGATGGGATGTGCGGCCTTCTACTTATTACTATTTTAAAGATGTTATAGATACTCCTTATTACACACTTTTTTGAAATTGATTTATCTGACATTGAAAAATTTTGTCAGGCACTAGCAATATTTGGAATTACACTGAGACAGAGCATACACGTTTTTATTTATGAAATGTAAAATGTCCTCTTGTGCTTCTGGATCTATACTTAAATTTACATTAAAGAGAATTATACCTCATTCATGTTTGGGGCAAGGATAATATTGGAGCCAATAGAGCTACAATCCTTTTTTCTATAAGATCTTTTTACATTTTATTTTTAAAGACAGGGTCTTGCTAAATTGTCCAGGCTGGCACCAAATTCGTGATCCTCCTTACTCCCAAATGTACAGCACCACCCTCGGATTGTGTCTCATCTCACTCCCATCTCGGTTACCATGGTAGAAACTATTTGGGTGCAGATAAAAGGCCACACATTTACCTTCTGGTCAGAGGGGCGCCTGTGGGCTGATCACACGGGCAGGTGGTACAATGAACTCAAACCAATGAACACAAATGTGCCATGGCTGAGGAAAGGAGAGCGGCAGCTAAAAAGTGCCACATCTCCCTGCCAATTTGTAAAGTGACTGCGCAAAATGCCACATGAATCACGATAGAAAGGAAGGTACCCACTTAAATGCTCTTAGCATCACTGCCCGCGCCCATGAAGAGTAATGGCTGAGCGAGGCACGGAGTCCACTGAGGTCACAGGGCTCCCTTGCCCCGTCACACTCAGTGACTCACACAATGACCTTCTGCTCACTCGTGGTGGGGTCAGTGCGCGCACAGATGGAGGGTCAACAAACCGCGGAGTGCTGACGCTGGCTACTAAGCACTTCGTGTAGTCATAGCTGAAAGCAGAAGCATAGCCATTTTGGTTACATGAATTGCTACTCGTGCACAATCATGTTTCTGAACATATATATAGCACAATGGGTCTCAGTTGATTACATAGTATTAGCGTGAAAGCAATTATTAGATAAACACTGGTTACATTGTTGAGCTTTTCTTTTTAGAAGAAGAAAGAACAGGTGGACCAAAATTTAAACCTATTACTTGGTTTAACTTCTAACTACCTGATAAGGTGTTAAACTATGTTTTTTTTTTTTAGAGAAGAAGAATCTGAATATGAGACCTATTACCAATTATTTGTCAAACGGTTGACTTTAATTCTGAAATAGTATCCTTGAATCTAAACTTTATGTTGCACTCTCAGATTTGTTTCTTTATATTTGAAGTCTGAAAACTTTTCTATAAAGGACTAGGTAGTAAATATCTAGAAAAGTTTCTAAATGGTAGGAAAAGAAGTGGGTATGACGATGTAATCCCCACCAGCAACCTGCTCTGAAGGACCCAGCAGAAATGGGAAGAAATACAATTACACGGCACTGGAAATGGTGAATACATGATTGTGGTTCTCCCCTATACCTTCCGTGAACAAATACTGATGAGAACACAATCCCTCTTTATTTTGGATCTCTCTGACCTTGTCTTTCAAAGCCTGAGTCTCTAGTGCTTTCCTGATGATACTGGGGTTCTGCTTTTGGTGTCCCTTGTGGGCCTGATCCTTCCTGGCTAAGTTTGACTGTGTAAATCCTTCTGTCTTCTGCTTCCCATTTACAAACAGCATCATCGATTTAACCTATTTACAAAAGCATCATCTATCGGTAGGAGGAGTCACTACCTTCTACTGACATTAGGTTATGAGGAGCTAAAAACAGCTTGACTTAAGGCAGCAACCTCAAGAGTTATGACAGTTTAATAGAAGGCTATCTTTAACTAAACTGAGAAACCATTTATTGACTTCAAGAGTGGTGAAACTCTCCAAAAACAGTAGCATGTACCTAAAACCATTAAAAAAAAATAGGCTGTAGTAATTTTATTCCTAAGTATTTAGGTCAGGAAAATTATACAAATGTACAAAAGTTCTCATTATAGTGTTTAATATTAGATAAACGGATAAAGGAATCATAGGACATTAATATAGCAGTAAGTTAGGAAATAATCAAAATTATGACTTTAAAGACTAAAAAATATGGAACAGGAAGCATATGACTGATAGATACATTGATGCTTGGTTTGGGGGGGAAATGCCTTTGCTGATAGTTAATGTCATTAAGTCAACAATTATGTAACCGCTGAAATTTCCATTGGGTTCTGATGTTCTAATATTTGCATAATGTGTGTGTGTGTGTGTGTGTGTTTTGAGAGAGAGAGAGAGAGAGAGAGAGAGAGAGAGAGAGAGAGAGAGAGCTGTCCTCGGCCTCCCTGTCCCAAACTCTTACCCTGGGGTGGAGACACGCAGACTGCTGAAACCACTGCACAGATGGAGCCTCGGTCATACAACAGAATATCTGTTTTTGTCCCTGTTAACTGTGCTGCCACCTCTGAAAACCATGCAGCAGTGCTTTCTTTTTGTGCATTTATTTTTCTCATTTTGAAGTCTATTCCCTTATTCCTCTGAGGGCAGTTAGCAACGCAATAAATTAATTTGTACTTTGGAGTGAACTCTTTAATCCTTTTTGTTCTCTCACCCCCAATCAAACACATACTCTACATTTGCATGTATTAACATAATGTAACATTAATTGCACAGTGTCTAGGATAGGACAAGCAAAGCGCTTCAATCAATCTCAATAATTCACATCAGGAAGGTGCAAAACGCTGCCCAGCCTTATCAGGACCACATAATAGGCACAAATACAGGCTCAGTGCCTGTTGTGGGTGTGATTTATAACCAACATCTAAAAACAAAAAGCAGAAAATTACAAGGAGATGAATCAATAACAATTATCTTAATGATAGATGGAGAAATTTTACTCTTTTATTGTGTGAAATTGTCAGTGTGGTGGCTTGTTTGCAACAGGCGCTGAAGATTAAGCAAAATGCTCTAGCACACCTATGTGGCCTGCAAATGCCTAATTCCTTGGGTACAGTGTGGTGCTGTATCATCTAATTTCCTTCATGAAACTGAGTATTCATCTGGACCAGAGAAGGTGACATCTACGGCTTCACACCTAGTCACAATGTGAGGACTGGTATAAAGTCTCCTAACCTTTTCAGATTGTAGTCTGTTTTCATGCTCTCTCTCCACAAATCAATGGCCCTCTGCTTATGAAACAGCATGAATCTCCAGTGTTAACTCCACTACCATGCTATGCTTACAGCCAATATCAGTTTGGATTGATTGTTACCAAGTTTTCTAGTTGTTAATTATGAAAAACAGGTACACAAGGTTACATGATTATAACACAGCACTTACAGCTTCAGCGTTTCATAGGTTTTAACAGTTTTTGCAAATAAGCACCATGGTGACAGGTATTTGGGTCCATAAAAGCTTTTTTTGTTTGTTTGTTTGACTTTTTTCTTAGAATTTTGGTAGATCAGTAAGAAAAAGGAAAGACACAAGATGGAGTGCCAGTCCTCAAAGTGTCAGCGTCAATGTCTATCGTTCATGATTTCTATTTGGGGACAGAGTAATCTTTGTTCTGGAAAGACCACCTGTGCTTTGCACATGTTTAGCAATATGTGGTCTCTACTCACAAAATGCCAGTATACTTTCCTCTTCATTTTTCTCTTTTGTCTTTTTTTTTTTTTTTTTTTGGTGTCGGGGATTGATTGAAGACATGTATAATTGCTTGTATCTAGATTGCCCTCAAAGCCTCAACTACTCATAGGTGGGGCTTTTCAGAAATGGCTGGGTCCTGGGTATGTGAATATGGATTGAGGGTGTGTGACAGCTGAACTGGTTTAGCACAGTTCTGTGTGTGGTGAATGGAGTCACAGAAGGCAGATTCTGGCAAAGAAGAGGGTCATTTTTGTGTTGCTAAATGTGTAGTTTAGGAGCTTTTGAACCGGCTCACTGGAAGACATGGGAAAGGTTTGGAGATGCCACCTAAAGAGGTAGCCCTGGCATACTGTGAGCTGAGCTTCATGGGAAATTCTGGTCACAGCTCTGTACCTGGAAAAGACCAAGACGTTTCAGTGGGGAAGGAATTTATTTGCAACTGGACTCCAGATCTTGTGCATTATGCTCTGGCTGAAAATTTGTCTGCATTTTGCTCATGCAAGTAAACTATGCCTAAGACTGAGACCAAGGACATCAAACCAATGAATCTTGTGGAAAAAATTTCAAAATGGTCTAACATTGAAGCTATGGCATGTTGGGAATTTTTAGCCAGATCTATGTGGGCAATCAAAAGCAAAAGGCCCAGCAGAATGATTTAAAAGGCATTGAGTTTAGCCAGAAAGAAAAGCTTCAGTAAAGTTATGGTCTTCAAAGGCAGAGCAGAGGAGAACCTGGTTGCTGGAAAGGCACAGGACAATAGAAGAGATGGTCTGAGGCTATCATAAGAACCAGCTGGATTCCAGGCTTTGCAGCCTCAAATTTGCAAATGGAATGACTGCTTTGGGAGGACAGCTCCAGGACACCACGTCCCAGAATGGTGGTGGGCTAGAGAATTTGTGTCCTGAGACTGAGTTCACAGAGTTCATTACTATAGGTACTGAAGACCTCCAGCCAAGAAAGAAGCCTGGCAACTATGATAGCTAGTGGCAGAAGCTGGCATCTTTCAGGTGGTGTACTTTTAGATGTATGGAGAATGCAAGAGTTGAGAGTCAGAAAGGCTTCTGTCCAGACTTTAGAAGAAGGCCTGGGAGGCCAGGAAATATATCCAAAAGGGCTCTGTGCAAAGGTCTGAGTGTGAAGCCAAAGTTTCAGGGGAGACTGCAGAAGTTTGGAGAGGCCAAGAATATAGATTGTCTCAAAACTCTCCCAGGATTGAGCAGAGCCAGACCAAGAAAGAAGCCAAAGGGAGCTACAACCTCCAGCATTATCATAGGAACAGAGCCACACAAGCCCTTTGTAGTTCGCATCTTGTCAGATTACACCAAATATTGGAAATAGAACTACAGTATTTAACATTTCCTCTATTGGATTTTGAACTTACTTTGGCCCAATTCCTTTCTATTTCCCTATCTGTACCATTTGAAATGCCATTATATGTTGGGAGTATTTAATTTTACCTTCCTTTGTACAAAGCTAAGAGTTTGCCTTAAATTGTAGAGGAGATTTTGTTGTTACACTTGTCAGCAATGCTAGAACTGTCAGGACTTTGGCAACTTTAAGAGATAGATTAATTGTCCTTGACATAAGGGGATGCTCACAAGTCTTTTAGGGGTATGGGTAGAGTGTTTTTTTTTAAATCTTATATGATCTTCCTAAGCTCCCTGTACTCATAGGTTGGATTTTCTAGAAGTGGCCGGACCCAGGGTGTATCAATATGGATTAAGTGTATGTGTCCATCAAATTGAATTTGCTTAGCCCCAACTTGGCTGTGGGTGGCACCAATCAAAAGGTTTGTACCCTAGATGAAAAATAAATGACCAGAAAGAAGTAAGTTGACTCTCTATTGCTAGCTACTTTCTGCCTGCCACACCATGGACTGCTTCTCCTCTGCCAGGTGCCTCTTCCTGCTGTCCTGCATTGCAGCCAACTGATTATGGGCTGCAATCTCTACAAGCTGCAAACTGAACTAAACCTTTTTTCCTTTAACTTCAACTGGTGGGTATTTTGTCTTAGTGATGCAAAAAGTGAATAAGGCACCATGTTAGGCAAACACTCTACCACAGAGCTATATCCCCTGCTCTTTTTAAAATTTTATTTTGAGACAAAGTCTCCCTAAATTCACAGGTTGGCTTATAACTCATAATTTCCCTACCTCAGTCTCCTGAGTAGCTTGGATTACAGACATGTATTCCCACACTGGACTTAAATATTCTTTGAAATAAGCAAGAATTATTGAGCTCTTAAATTAATATTTAAAGGCATTTATAAAACATTGAAAAATCAAGATTTCTACTTCTGACAATCACACTCTGGCTGTATGACTTTGAGTATTTTTTCTTTCTTTATGCAT
Source organism: Thryonomys swinderianus (assembly GCA_004025085.1). Taxonomy (NCBI): domain Eukaryota; kingdom Metazoa; phylum Chordata; class Mammalia; order Rodentia; family Thryonomyidae; genus Thryonomys; species Thryonomys swinderianus. The sequence goes on from PVIC010025345.1 coordinate 12,259, forward strand.
CATTTTCTTCCACTGTAAAGTAAGAAGCTTGACCAGGTGATTGCTAAACTCCTTCTAGAATTCTGAAGTTCAGTTGTTACAAGGTTTAACCAGGTTCCTGCACCTGCAGGCCACCCAAGTACTCCATGTAGTGTGTACCCCAGTTTTTCAGTTGATTCTTCTTGCTCTGCAAGCAGCAAATATTTTCTTCACTGACAAGTGAATCATTCCAACCTTCAATTCCTCAGGAAGGAATAATTGTATGCAATAAAATTTGAATATGTAGCCCAGAAACAATGCCACTGTACTGTGCACTTAAAGAGGAGACAGAACCATAAATGGAATAGTAATTACTCTTGGATTTTTTATAAATTTGAGCATAATCAGAAAGCATGTAAATTAACAAACAGCAACAACAACGGAATGGACTAATAACCTCTACTATTGCATATTATGCTAAACAGTCCTTGTTCTCATTATGTAATAGTTCTGTTTAAGGGAAAAATTATGCTTGGGGATAACAGGCTAAAATTCAATTATTAAAAATCCAATTTTCTTGAATTTGACCTTATGGTGAGTCAGGTCTCAGAAGCACATGCTTTCTGATTTGCGATTCTCAGAGCCCATTAATTTTTGTAATCACTTCTCCAAATACACACCATTCACATAGATCCCTAGAGATTTTAGATCACAACCTGCCCTTTGACAGCTGTCAAATCCTTGTTTGTAGGAAATATGCAACAAGTCACTGAAATCATTCTTCAGGACTCTAAGCACTGTCAGCTATTAGCCATTGGGACTCATTCATCCATAGGCCCTCATTTGAGCCCTTTATTATAACTGATATGTGTGCTAGTACATTCTGCAATTGCTCATGTGGGCACAAAATTAAACGACGTGACAGACACACAACAGTATAATTCTCTGTATCCAGAGACGTGAATGACCTGCCTGCTGATACACTATAGTGTGTTTCCATTTACAATGCATCTATCTTAACAAAGAGTTGGGGCAATCGTCTTTCAAATAGGTTACACTTGTCTCTTTTCACTGCCTCTCAACATTCCTGGAAGATGCATCAAAATACAACGATCCTCACATTTTCATGTATAACAGTCTTGGGAGAAGAAAGCCAACTAATTTTCCCTGAGAGATGAAGGACATGAGCAGTAATCCTATATGGAGAAATGTGTAGTCTATGCATTTGGTAAGGGATCTGTTGAATGCCAATGCATGTTTGCTGATAAGGTTTAAAAAAAAAAAAACCACATTCCTAAGGCCACATGCATCAAATAATTCATACCAGTAGCAATTATTGAATGCTTTTTAGTACTTTATTACCTCTTCACAGTAAGTTTCTATTTATTCATTAGAAAAGGGAAAAGGGATACCTGCAATCATAAAAACAAAGGCACTTCATATTTCAGGAATCCCATCCTCATTTATGCAAAAGCTATATTTTTTATGGGTATATAACAATATCTTTAGAAAGAAAGTCCCTAAGTTCTAACCAGCTATTGACATTTTCCAGGAATTGGAGGAAAAAAAATAGTTACCAAAGAAATTAAACCACTATAATGAAATGGGAGACTTGGGAAAATAAAGAGCTAATTCATTGTAAATGCAAAACCACTCGTTCACCATAAAATGAAAGCCGCAATAAAGCTGATGGGCCATGGGTTGTGAATACATTGTTTTGGGTTCTCAAAACCTAAAGATATTTTAAAAACCATAATCCAAACATAACCAAACCACAAAGCATCCAATAATGAATGTACACATTTCAGCCCTGCAGTTCCAGTGAGTGCCACCAGCAAGATTCCCATTTGATGTTTTCCCGACCAGCTGTATTTGGTTACACTTCATGGAAAGCCACAACTTCCAGACCTCATTTTCCTTCAATTCAGTGCATTTGGCAATTTCAATATAAACAATTAAAATACAAAATAAATAAAGTATCTGTGGATTATAAACTCACAAGCTCAGTACTTGTAATGTTTAAAATAAATGTTTAATGTCCAACTACAGGACTAGGTATATTACCAACATGATAACTTCCTTTTCTCTGACGTGAACAAAGTAAATAAGAGGAAGAAGAGCAATCAAAGTTGCACGATCCTAATATTGTTATTCCTTTCACTGTCTGTCTCAAGTTGAAACAGTCTGTCAAGTTTCCAATGTCCCTATCCCAACTCCTGGAAACTTTCTATTTACTGAGAAGCAGTCTCAGAAAAAATGAGAGATGTCTTTGTTGAATTTATTTTTAAAAAGTTGGTGAACCAATTATTTTCAAAAGAATAGCACTATTTTCCATAACAATCAATGGCAACAGGATAAAATATATCTCAAGCCCACAAAATCAAGAAAACCTTAACCGGTCACATAGGACTTCCATTTCCTATTATTTTTGTTTTTATTTTTGACTGATTTTATTTATTTGGACATTATATGTACACATCACAATTATGTTCAACATTGAAAACTTGTACCAGTGTATGATATGACTTAATTCTCATTTTTCCCCTTTGCCTACCCACCCTATAACCTCCTACCCCTGTATGCACAAGCTTTTTCCTTTTCTTTAACCATCAGTTGTTTTTCTTTCTCCTCATTACGTACCCCTAAACCCTATTTCCCTTTGAATATTTACTATTTCATGATATCTATCATGCACTCTAGAACTCATTTAAACTTCAGTTTCTCATACCAGAGAAAAGATATGATATTTACACATCTGTGACCTATTTATTTCACTTATGAGCATGTCCTGAAGGTACATCCATTTGAGTATAAATGACTCGATCTCATCATTCTTTATGGCAGAGTAATACTTTATTTTATTAAAAAAAATCACATCTTCTTCATGAGTCTAGAGTTGATGGGCTTTTGGGTTGTTTCCAAGATTTAGCTATCATGGACTGAGTTGTTATAAATATGGGTGCACATATGTCACTGTGATAAGAATCTTGTAGTTCTTTTATGTATAGCAGGGTCAAATGGAACCTCTAATCCTAGATTTTGAGGAATCTCCACACTGATCTCCATAATGATCGTACTAGTCTACATTCACACCAACAGTGGAGATGGGTTCCTTTTTCTCCACAACCTTCCCAGCATTCATTGCTAATTTCAAAATAGCAGCTATTCTTTGTGGAGTGAGATGGTATCTCAGTGTTGTTTTTATCTGCATTTCTCAAATGACCAGTGACATTAAGCATATCTTCATGTACTTCTTAGCTGCTTTTGTATCGTCCAGTGAAGAGTGTCTGTTCATTTCAGATGCCCATATCACTATCCCAAATTTGAAACTATACTACAAAGTCAAATTAAAACTGCATGGTACTGGCAAAGAAACAGACCTGAGGATCAATGAACAGATTAGAAGATCCAGGAACAACTCCAGATACACTAAACCACCTCATCTTTAACAAAGGAGCCAAACATCCTCAATGGAGGAAAGACAGCCTCTTTAACAAATGGTGCTGGAAAAATTGGGCTTCAACCTACCGAAGACTGAAGCTAGAGCTATCTCTTTCACCATGCAGTAAACTAAAATCAAAGTGCATTAGAGACCTAAATATTAAAACATAAACTCTAAACTGCTGTGAAACAGGTTAGGTAGTACTCTTGGAGACACTGGCTTAGGGAAAGACTTTATGAACAAAACCTCTATAGCATAAGAACTAGCAGAAGAAATCAACAAATGGGATCTCATCTTATTAAAAAGCTTCTACACAGCAAAAAGCATCCACATAGTGAAAAGGCAACCAACAATATGGGAAAATATCTCTACCAGCTGTTCCTCAGCCAAAGGGCTACTATCTAGAATATATAAAGAGCTTTAAAAAAATCAGGCTCCCAATTTAAAGACCCATTTCTTACTATTTTCTCTTCACTATGATATCTATTACTGCTGCAACAATACCCTAAGTCCAGCATGAATCTAAAGGATAGCTTTTATCAAACCAGTTTGAGTTATATGGGAGAGGCCATTATTTACTAGAGTCTTAGAAAATACTCAGGGATTTCTATGTAAGAAAAAAAATTCAGGGGCCGGAGGGTTAGCTCAGTGGTTCCGGCGCCTGCCTCGCAAGCGCAAGGTCCTGAGTTCCATCCCTAGTAACCATGTATAATGCTGGGCGTGGAGACACGCCCACCAACAATCAACACCACATACTAAAATGCTGGGCGCGGTGGCTCACGCCTGTAATCCCAGCACTCGGGAGGCAGAGACAGGAGGATCGCTGAGTTCGCGGTGGCTTGCCTGGGCACCATAGTGAGCTCAGGGCCAGCCTGAACTACAAAGCGAGACCCTGTCTCCAAAAAGCAAAAAAATTCAGAATTGGAAGTATCTAGAAGTTAGCAACTTCCTATTTTATAATTGATAATGATAAGATGAATAGTAGCTTCTAATATTGAGCTATTTTTAATCTGCTGCTCACTATATTACATATCTATTGTCAGGTGTGACAGCACTATCCTATGATCCTAGCACTCTGGAGGCTGCAGCAAGAGGATCATTATGAGTTCAAGGCCAGCCTAGGTTACTTGTGAGTTCAAGGCCAGCTTGAACCATGAGGCTGTGAGACCTTGTCACAAAAAAACAAGCAAACAAGCAAAAAATATCTATTATACATTATCTAGAACATTGCTCACATCTGTCTTATGATTTCACTACTATCATTTGTCTATCCAACATTAGCATTATCATCCAGTCAGTAAGTGACAGAGTCAGGGCATTAATTTAAGTGTTCCTGACTCTAAATATTGTATTTTATAGATCTAGGTTTTAATATAAATAATTAAAATATAATTTAAAGCTTAAAAATGTTATTTTCAACATAACTAGAGAAGAGTCCATTGTGAGGCCCTGGCTTGTGAGATTATAGAAGATCCTACCAGCAAATACATGTAGTGGAAGAGAGAATATGAAAGATGATGCTAAATATGAAGAAATCAAAATGGTGTGTGGAAAGATGAGATTCGACACAAAAGTAGCAATGACTTATGTAATAATCATTAAGGAAGAGGAAAAAGACTGAAGGATTACAGAAAAAGAATACAAGTCAAAATACAAACTCAAAAGGCAGGACTTTTTTTTCTTTTTTTGTGAGTCAGGGTCTCACTTTATACCTCAGGGTGGCCCTGAGCTCACTATATAGCCCAGGCAAACCTCACACTCACAGCAATGCTCCTGCCTCTGCCTCCTGAGTGCTGGCAATACAGGCATGAGCCACCACACCCAGTATTGTCTTAAGTGGTTACTGGGGATCAAACCAGGGACCTTGCACTTGCAAGGCAGACACAAGAACCACTGAGCTAAATCTCCGGCCCACAAAGGAATATTTTAAAATGAAATTTATTTAAATTCAAGATTTGTCACTTAACAGCTATGTGGACTCGCTGAATTACTTATGTTTTCTTTTTGTTCTATAAATAGGAAAATCCTACTACTCACCTGCATGGTCTGTTAGAAATTTTTTTTATGGTATTTAACACTGATTGAAGTAAGAGTTTAACACTTGCCTGTTTGTTATGATAAACATCACTCTGACTTTGATCATTCACCATCGAGAGTGACCTTAAGATAGACACTTCATTATCTATTCTTCCTTTTACTCAAATTGAAGTGAGATTATGTAAGCATTTCATCCTGCTACACCTGATTTGATAACATATATAAACCAACCACCCTGCTGAACAGACCTTGTTTAACTCTCCTTGTTTAAACCCTTCTTTCTAGAAAGATAAACCATCATGAATTACACAAGCTCCTGGTTTCTCAACTCTCCACTCCAAACCCAGACATGCTTTCCATATCATCTTTTCTATCATCTGCTAAACCTTAGCTTCTCTCCACTGCCTTTCACATGCCACCAGCAGATTATGACATATAATAGCACATCTGGAGAGAATGGAGCAATAGGATAGACTGTAATGATTCGTCAGAGTAGTGGTACTCATTGCATTCAGGTGTGTAACCTATTCAACTTTCTTTTAAAATCATCAAATTTTTGAGTAGTCTTCTTGTTCTCTAATCTTTTATATTTTATAGTCCAAAGACAGACAAGACCATTCACCTATACCTTATCACACACATTCAGAAGTGTTTAGTACTGGTCTCTCAGTCCAATCGAGTTGGCAATCAAGATAAATAATCCCAAGATATAAGTTAATTAGTACTCCAGGGATGAGAAGAGGTAATGTACATGGATGTAGGAAAATGGAACAAGGGCCAATCTGTATATTTGAAATAGCAGGACATCAGAAGATAATACCTCAAATGGAAAAATAAAAAAGCAACAATATAAGTTTATTACCTAGAAATATAGAAAAAAATTCACAAAAACTTGTCAAAAGAATTAAAATGTGTTACTTGTTAGAGAAGAATCCATGTAGGGTGGAAAGGGAAGGATGTTTTTATAACAAACCAACAATGTAGATGAACAACTGCTAAAAATGAATGAAAAACGCGTTCTACTCAACTCTGAAAAGGTAATTTGAGGCACATCTGTAACTAGGGTATTATCCTACTTGGAGAAGAAAGAAACGCAAGAGCCATGAATGACTGCCTGCTCATCCCTCACACCTTCCCCACCTTGCCTTGGGGCAGGCTCAATTGCATATTTGAAGGTAAACTGAATTATCTCCCTGAAGATAAGATACTATCAAGGAGTTAACAGTTAGCTTCACACAAGTGGAACTTGTCTTTGCAAAGGCACTGCCTAGCTAACAAAGGCAGATCTAACCTAATCTTTACACATGGAACAAACAGAACTGTACCCCCCACCCCAATCCTGCTAAGCACATTCAAAGTTTGCTCATAATAGCATTATTTTTAGAATTCTGTGAGCTGGAAGGGACAACAGAAGGAACAGCCCAACATTAAATTACTCACTTGAACGACTTTCCAAATTGAAATCACGAAGTTTGCAAGTACAGAGTTGTAACTGCACAGGAATCCATTTGAAATAATTTCAGATCAGAACATTGCCATACGGTCCTGTTGATTTTGATGGAGGCAAACTACTCATGTGGACAATACTGTGCAGGTGGGGCAGTGGGGCCGGGGCCTCTGCCAAGGCCATCTCCATCCCAGCCCACCTCGCACACTCAGATCTTCTCACATAATCTATAGAGATTACATATTTTGTTCTATGGGCAGCAGAGCTGGGGAGGGAATGGCGGTACCTTAGTACACACAGAGGCTTCTGCTGCGAGGAGCACATGGTTCATCTATAAGGTGGTTGTCTGCCAGGAAAACGAATCCATTTGCTATAGTCAGATGCTAGCAAACCTCATGGGAGAGGACCCGTATGCATCTAGTAGATAAGGCTCTGTACCTGCATGCTTTCTTATAAGAAGTTAAATGCTCACAAAAATTGTTCTCCCGATTAGATCATATCTCTATTTACACATCACACTCCCAATCGGTCTGTCTTATTACCTAAAATCCAGGTTTTCTGCAGATGGAAAGCAAAAGTATCTGTCAAAGACAGCTTGAAAGGCATGTCCCACTCAGCTTCCTGCTGACTCAGAGGCACCATATGCCAATATTGCCAGGGAAGACTCTCTCGGCCCTAGTAGGGGTTTGCCATCCTTTGTGACTGCACTGACAGATCCTAATTAGCCAACAGTGATGTCATGTATGGCATGTCCATCGGCAAACATCAAATTGTGGATCTAGACTCGGTCTGCAAAGAATTCACATAGTTAATGGCAAATGAACAGAAAGTGTAGAATAAAGCCTTCTGCTTAAACTTTAGATATGATCCATTTGGAAAGCATTTCCATTCCATCTTTTAAAAGTCAATTCTATATTGATAATAGAGCTATCCTATCTCTCTTGAGAATGGTTGGATTTCCCCTGGCAAGTATAATTTATTGGAAAAGCTCATTAGTAGTTAGAGTAGCAGAAAGAGGTTTGGGATGCTTCCTGTCTCCCAGGGTTTCTGCTTCAGTTGCTTGTGCCCTTCCTCCCATAGTAGTACTCCTATGCACACCTCTGTTCTCTCTTTACCTCTTGAGCAAACTTTCAGAAGCATTAACCATATCATCTTAAAATGTAAGTAAGAGCTTGCCATTCGTGTTGCAGGGCCTCCCAAATCCTGCTAATGAACTGCTAGGAACTTTGTGGTACAGGACTCATGCGTCATCTTGCGCTCTGCGGCACCTCTTCGCCGTGTCTTAGCCACAACAGCTTCCATTCTGTCTCCACTCTACTTACCTGGTCTGTTCGTCCTCAACCCGAACCTGCCTGAATCTTATTCATCCTTCAATTTCAGCTTAAATATCTTCTATTTCTGAGAAAACTTTGCCAACAGACTCCAAGTCAAGAGTCCAGCCTTTTGCCAGTATGATTGGCCCATGTTGTATGCTGTATTGCTTTGAAGAAATGTGCAGCAATAGATCTGTTGTTGGTGGTGCTGTTTAGATTAATATTGTTCTCCCCCAATGGCCTATAAATGCTGTGAAGATAGATGCTATTTCTTTATTTTATCACCTTCCACTCAGTGCACTGAGCTCAGGTGCTCAGTGAAGATTCTCTGAACAAATGGGTGAAGTTACCATTTCCTCTTAGAATGCTGACATCTCTCGAGAATGACACAAGTTTTCTTCCCTTAGTCACTCATCCAGTCATTTTTTTAGGACCCGGAAGGTTTTTAATGTTGCTTTTTCTTCAGGAAGGTGACTGTTGTGGATTTGATTCTATATCCTAAATGTATATCGTCCTAGAACCTCAGATGGTGAGCTGATTTGAAAATGAGTGCTAAACTGTAGGGTGGAGATCTCAAGATGAACTCATCCTGAGTTTAGGGTAAGCTGTTGTCCTTATGGGAGGAAGAAAAGACACAGGGGCATACAGACAGTGGAAAAGGTGGGGTGAAGACAGACAGAGGCTGCACTGATGCAGTTTTGAGCCACCGAGCAGGTAATGCCCCCAGCTATCAAACGTGGAACAGAAAAGAATTTTATCTTCATGTTTTGGAGGGAAAATGGTTTGACTGATGCCTCAATGTCAAACTTCTGTCCTCAAAAACTGAAAAAATAAAAAACTGCTGCTTTAAGCCACTTGGTTTATAAAACATACCAAATATAAAATTTATTAGATTATATATTTTGAAGTGCACAATTCAGCGGCACTCTGTATGCAAGTCCTGGAAAATTAACCACGATTCTATGAAGAACTGCATTAGTATTGTGTAACTTCTACAAGTTCCTTTCACAAAATTACTGAGCCCAAATCTCACACATATTTAGTGAGTTAGTTTACAAAGGTATGGAACAAGGGTTAAAAATAGAAACTTTGGCCGGGCATGGTGGCTCACGCCTATAATCCCAGCACTCGGGAGGCAGAGGCAGGAGGATTGCTGAGTTTGAGGCTTGCCTGGGCTACATAGTGAGCTCAGAGCCATCCTGAACTACAAAGCGAGACCCTGTCTCAAAAAAAAAAAAATAGAAACTTGGAGTTAAAAAAGTAATTACAGGTTATTTTGTGCATCTTTCATATTGAATGAAGAGCATCTATATAGCAGCCCTTCCAGATTATTTCTTGGTATCTGATAGATGACAAGAAGTCACTAGCTCACAAAGGTACATGGTGGCAGAACTGTTAAGGAAAATATCATATATTTGGCATAACCCAGGGCAGACTGTTACATTAACGCCCACTGCCTCCTGACTGCCATGGTGTAGGTACCCTTACGGCTTTAAAAAGTATCAACACTGTAGTTCAAATGCAGAATCTTACTTGCCTTCCTTAAACCTAATTCAATTTCTGTGCAAAAGAAATAATAGAAATATTATTCAGTGACATAATTTTATTCAATTATCTCTGCCCAAACCCCTGAGGCAACTGAAGAACAGAGTTAATTTTCATACTTGTGACCAACACCTCAGTCAAATTAAATCAAATCAATGAAGACTTATAGAGCAACATTTTATTTGATAACTATTTTATTAAAGTAAAACAGTGATCTAGAAAAAGCATGCCAGACATAGTATACAGGCCAATGAATCTTCAGAAAGTCAGCCAAAGTGAAGTCAGCCTAAGGAAATCACAAACATACTAGGATTCTGAAGCTTTCTCAAGCCTCCTTCCAGCCACACATAACCCTGTGGCAAACACTTTACCTGACTTGGAACTCAGTAGAAGACCTGTGCTAGATTTTTTGTCTTTCTGTTTGTGGTGAAATGAATTTGTTATGAAATTTACCATTTTATTTACTTTTAAATGAATGATTCAATTGAATGAAAAAATGTTGCCTATTTTTGAATTTAATATATGTGGATTCATGCACCATGGACTTCTGTATATGACTTCTTCCATTTAGCACCTGTTCAAATCATTCCATGTTTCTAAAAGAGTTAAATAAGTGTCTTTTTGGTATTTTACGTGTTGAAAAGCAGCAGCAGCAAAACTCTAAAAGGGGTGGTGTTATGGGTTGAAAGGTCCCTGGAGACAAGCATTACATTTGCTGTCCATTACACATGAGCACTGTTGTGAGGCTCATGGACCACTTCTGTGGTGAACACTTTGCCCCTGGAGGATGCTTCCCTCCTTAACTGTCTGAGTAACGTGATTGCCAGACTGTCCACAGAGAGATGCACCCTTGCTGAACACTGGGGAGGAGACTAGAGACACTTGTGAATTTTTTTTTTTTCCTTTTTGGAATAAACAAGATGTAGAATTTCTTTTAATTTTAACCAAAACAAATGAACAAAAGAAAAACACAAGTTATAAGTGACCTGAACAAAGATAGCCTCTATTAGATGAATGATAAGCTATCCTATAAACCCTCACTTCTTATTTATAGTGTGTGCCATTCTAAAGTTTATGTGATGTACAGTTTAATGACCTAAAATAAAACATTGTTATTGAGCTTTCTGGGTTTGTTTCACTAGATCTTTCATTCCTCTTATCACCAATTGTGGTGGACTCGTTTTTGCTGAATTTGTCTACAGAGCTAGACAACCCTTAGCCAATCTGCAGAAGCTTGGAAAATATTTTTGTTCCCTGGGGCCCTGTTGTCACCAAGGACTGTGTCCACCCAGGTGTCGGCTGCTCCCTACGTGTTGCTGGACAAAGAGCAGGCAAATCCCAGGCTATGGGAGAGTGGGCAAAGCACTGTGACACTCCCACCCATGGGCCCGCCCAGGGTTTAGTTCCACTGAGCCTTCTTTAAAACATGATCAAAAAGCTTCAAGTTGTTAAAAAAAAAAAAGGCTTAAGATGAAACCAAAGAAACTGAAGGAAAAGTAAAATCAGACATAGGAAGGAGGGCAATATGGAGCGAGGGCATCATCTTTCTGAGGACCATGAAATCATACAGTATTTTTCCCTGACAGCCCCCACAAGACCCTATCTTCCTTCCTTTGTAGGTGAGGCCCTTTCCTGATGGCTGACTTGTCAGCATGGATGAGGGTAATCGCATGGTGTTCTTAATTGGGCATCATACTCATCTTCCCTGTCCATCATGCCACATGAAGCACAAGACTCAGGCTCTCAATCAAAAATCACACAAGAGACTACAGAAGCTTCAGTGGACAGCTGCCACTGTGGTACCCCATTAAACTTTCAAGACCCTCCTCATCTGTTCTCCAGTGAAGTCAGAAGCACACCTCTCCCCGTCCTGTCCATCACGGGTTAACAAGGCACAGGAGAAGTGTCTGGGAATAGTGATGTCCAAAGAAACCCAGAGTTCACAGGTACCACTGATTGCTGACAGGACAGACTGCTTTTTTTATATGTAAAGGAGGGAAGGGAAGAGGGGTCCCATGAGCTCTCACCGCTCTGCAGAGCAGACACAGCCCGAGGGCATGGGGCAGGGAAGTCAGGACGCAGCAAGGGATGATCAGAAAACAGCAGGCTGGGAGCAGCGCAAGCTCAAAGCCTTATATCAGTGTCCTAGAGTCTGATAGCAGGAAAAGACCCCTTCTGGTTGTAGAAGTGGAAACAGAAGTACTAAAGGGAAGTCAGGCTGTTGGGGTCATGGCCCTGGCTAGAAGACAGGGAGAAGGGATAACAGAGACTGCTCAAATTCTGAGCCAGAACTAGCTTTCTTTTCCATGTGGACTCCTAATCCAGAAATAGCATCTCTCTCACAAAGAAATTGCCAACTGTCAGCAGGTGCTGGTGGGATGGGGTGGGGAATTTCACATTTAGACCCTGTATGCATTGACAACAAACTTATACATAACGTGGACTAAAGACAATTTCACTGTATAAGACCATGATAAGTAGAAGGGGCAGACTGCAGGGGCCCCTACAGGTCCCCCAAAGCCATGAGTCAGCCTCTGAACAAACAAACCTGTTCACACAGGACTATTCTCCAAGAGCAGATAGTCCTTATAATGAGGGTGATTTGTAACACATACTGACGTACAGATGTCCCTACAAAAAGCACAATCAGAGTGAAAGTATTTCTCATTCTTAACAAAGGAAAGTTGAAGATGAGTTCTTGAATGTAATTGTTGCCGCTCATCCCGCTCCCAGAAGTAAATATGGTCCCTTAGGTAACCAACATAACCACCCGTCAACAGTTTGGTTCCTTCTAGGCAGCCAAGGAATTAGCTCTGGCTAGCTCTACAAACCCGGGAGCAGTCTGTTCAAATCCTGTATTGGATATTTAAGTAAAGTATTCAAACTCAGCTGCACACCAAAATGAGTGCTAGGAACCATGAAAGATGATGAAAATCCCAAGAGAGACTTCTTCCCAGGGAACAGAAAGGGCTTAGGTGCCGCTAATGGACAATTTGCAATCAGGTGTTGTGGGAGCTCTGGGTTCTGGTTGCACATAAGAATTACCTGGGGATATTTAAAAAACGTAGATGCCAAGGATGCACTTCAGAGTAACTGAAGCTAGAGTAGTGCCCAGGAATGGAGATTAAACATCTTCTGACGGATTCTAATGCACAGTGAAAGCGGAGAATCCTTACTTAGAAAGAAAGAAAGAAACCCGACACTGAAGGAGGCCTCTGCAGATACAGCACAGTCAGGACTTATAAATGTCACCCCAACCTTCCTTCCAGTTAGCACTGTTTCCTCCAGGGAAGGGGCAGCATTTCAATGGGCTAAGTGGTCCCATGTGGGCACACTTTCTCCCAAGAGAAGTCTATACTGTCC
>PVIC010025346.1:0-13580 GCA_004025085.1 Thryonomys swinderianus
TCCTCCCCAGTATCAGCACTGGCTCCTGCAATTCTCTGCCCAGTCAGCTGTCCATACATTCATTCAATACATTTGTCCTGGGTGTGTCAGCAGATCTCCAAATTAGAGGACGGGGAAGGAGCAACAGAGAGCTCAGCAGAGACATAAGAACTAAACATTGAGTCACCAACCATGAAAGAGTCTAACACTAAGGAATCTTAGTGGACTGGATGATGCCTTCCCAACAGTCATATCCACAGAACATGAGAATATGATCTTATTTGTAAATATGGTCTTTACAGATATAATTAGTTAAGATTAAATCACACTGGATTAGGGTGGACCCTATATCCACTGTCCTCAATTTCCCTGTCTAACAAGAAGAGGACACAGACATGAGGACAAGGAAGAGGAAACATGTAAAAACAAAGTTGGAGATAGAAATGATGAAGCTAGAAACCAAAGGACACCAAGGATTGTCGGCAGCTACCAGAAACTGGATAAGGATCCTCTTCCAGAGCCTGTGCAGTGAGTGTGGCCCTGCCAACTCCCTGATTCTGGACTTCTAGCCTCTAAAATTCTGACAATAAATTCCTGTCATTTTAAGCAACTAAGTTTGTGGTAATTTGTTATGGCAGTCACAGAAAAATAATATAAGAACCAAACCTAAGCCTAGTCCTATTAAATCTTTCCGACACATTCTCATATTAAGCCAGTCACATTTTCACCATCCCCACAGCTCCAGTTCCTGACCCTAGTATCCTGACATCCACATGCTCTGAAACTCAGCTTGACCCCCACCCCAACCACAAAACCTCTCCAACAACTGCTCCTCTTTCCCTTCACTCATAAGCTACTTATTTTTAGCCCCTGATCCCATCTGCCTTATATGGTTCTCTTCATCTCATGAACATGGACTACCCTCTCTTGGTTTGAAAATTCTCTAAGGACACAGAATCCCAAGGATATTAACAATTTTGACCAGGGACAAAAATGTTGATGGATTCCCCTGGTAAATTGGGTCTCATATTTGAGGAGACCAGCAGCAAATGTCTAGTCGCAACATACATTCAGCAAGAACCTGTCATTACTATCACAATCCTTTTAATCTTAAAAAGTATCTGATATCAACCGGGTGTGGTGTGGCTCACGCCTGTAATCCCAGCATTTGGGAGGCAGAGACAGGAGAATTGCTGAGTTCGAGGCTTGTCTGGGCTACATAGTGAGCTCAGGGCCAGCCTGAACTACAAAGCGAGACCCTGTCTCAAAAAAAAAAAAAAAGTATCTGATATCAAAGAATATTTTAAGCATCCAGTAGACATTTTCTTATTTTAGTCATGTAACAGCTTCATGCTGTAAATAGGACAACTATTACCATCCCCATTTTACAGGTAAAGAAAGAGGTGTGAAATGGTGATGGGCTGGGTGGCTAATTTGTACACAAAACCAGCCCTTGCTTAGACCCAAAGTCCCAGTTATCCACCAGTTTGGAAAGGAGAGTGAAGCAAGAAGACAAGGGATAGAGGTGAGATCACCACTGTCCCAAGATTATTCCACGGGTCACTGTGTGGCCTGGTCCCAGAGAATATTTCTAGTCTTTCAATCTCCTTAGGTAAGTGCTAGGAAAATAAGTAATGTCACAATTAACACTTGAAATGAAGGTAGGAAGAAATGCAGAGAGAACCAAGCAACCAACATATTGGCTAGAGGCCTCTCTGGTAGACACAAGCATATAGGGGAGGTGGTGCCACAATCTAAATGCTGTATAATCAGATGCACATCAGAGGAGTATTTTCCAAGGGATGGCTTAGCCAAGCTTTCCCTACTGCCATCTAGGGAAAATCTACAGGTGACAGCTGGTGGGCTGGCCTAGGTCCTAACCCCATGGTCACTTGGAAGAGGACTGGGGCTACAATTTTGGCAGCAACCAATTGAAGGGGGGAGAGAGGGGGGCTTCCAAACCCCAGGGCTCTTCCCTGGCTTGGGTGCTGGGCTGAGCTCCCAGTACAATCCATTTCCTGCAAGTCCAGAACTCCAGGTCAGGCTTTACTCACACCTGTCTGAGCTCAAGAGTGCGGTTCCTGCTTCAGACACAACCAAAAATATCTAAGAGGGAAGGGAAGGGGGTAGGACTAGCTGGAGGGGGAACCAGCTAGAGTCAACTTAGAGTATGTAGAAGGCCAAGGAGATAGCCACTTGGCTTCATATTCAAGGACCTTCCCAACTGGCCCCAACCCATCAGGGTGGCCTCATCTCCCCTGAACATGAGCTTCACATTCTAGGCTGAACTGCTCTCTGAGCTTCTCCATGTCCTGGCTCTGAATACCACCTTCAGATGTCTCTGCCTACACAAATCATCTGCTCATTCATTAGACAATGTTAAATGCCACCAGTGAGCCAAGTGCTATGCTAAGTGTTACTGATCCAGTATAACAGTCCTCTTTATCTGCAGGGGACACATTCCAAGCCGCCCCAGTGGATGCCTGAACCACAGAGAGGAACAAACCCTATATATTCTGCTCTTTCCATACATACATACAAACATACATAACCACAGTAAAGTTTAATTTATAAGTTGGGGACAGTAAGAGATGAACAACAACAATATACAGTAATAAACATTATTTAAAACTTGGAAATATTTCTGGAATTTTCCATGGAATATTTTTAGAACATGGTTGGCTACTGGTAAATGAAGCCATGGAAGCAAAACCACAGATAACATGAACTACCCTACAAGCAAATTAAACAAAAAAACACGGCCCCTGTCCTCTCAGTGACTGGCCTTCATACAAGTGTAGTTGACACCCTGCCCCTCCAAGGGGCTGACCTTCCCAGCCATCCTCTGTACTCCAACCAGAGAACAGGCTGCCAGGGTGTTAGTTACATTTTTTTCAGTGCAAGTCATCTCCTCAAATAGAAGGGCAGTTCCTGGGGGCAGAGATACAACCTATTCCTGCCTGCACCATGCATTCTGGCCAGGGCCTTGCGGGCCTGACAAGGGACTAAGATGTGGGTCTTATAGGGACCCCCACATTTGCCTTGCCACTCCCTGCTCTTGTGTCAAGCACGTTGTTCCTTCACTCCACCCTCAATATCCTGGAGCACCTTAGTAGGTCCCTGCCAATCCTTCATGTTCTTTCTGATACTTCCTGCTCTTTGCTCCTACCTAGGTCCATCTGCCTTCTCTCACCAAAAGGTGGGCTCCCAAGGACAGTAGCATGTCCTATTCTGTGACTTCTCTGCTCCTGAGGGCAGGTTCACAGCCCTCACTCACTCTGCCCTGCTATACTGAACTGGAGAGCAATGGCTCTCAAGGCAGAGTGGAAGGACCCAAGGAAGGGAACAGGAAGAGACAGAAAGACCCCCTTCTTATTCTTTTTTTTTTTTTTGCTTTTGAGACAGGGTCTTGCTTTGTAGTTCAGGCTGGCCCTGAGCTCACTATGGTGCCCAGGCAAGCCGCTGCAAACTCAGCAATCCTCCTGTCTCTTCCTCCCGAGTGCTGGGATTACAGGCGTGAGCCACCACTTCCGGCATTGTGGTATGCGGTGTTGATTGTTGGTGGGCATGTCTCCGTGCCCAGCATTATATGTGGTTACCAGGGCTCAAACTCAGGACCTTGCGCTTGCCAGGCAGTCACCAGAACCACTGAGCTAACCCTCCGGCCCCCCTTCTTATTCTTAACACACAGAAATGAGCTGAATGTCCTGCTCAGAATCCTCCTGAGTCCAGTATCTGTAGCTGGATGCACCAGTGGTGATTCTGCTTTCTTTTGCTTTCACGGGGCAGTCTTAGGAAAGGGCTCCTGGAATGGCACCCACGAGGCCAAGGTCTCAGGGTGGTTTGAGAATTGGGCTTCTGGGCACAGCCACCCCCAGTGTACTCCCAGGGAGCCCTCCCTGCCACACTGGAGAGGAGAGCTGGGGAAGAACTAAAGGACTGGGGAGAGGAGGTTACTGGAAGACCTTGGCCTGGGAGTATGAATGGTTGTACTTCTAGTAGTTTAGGCACTCTGATTCTAGTTCAATTAAATTTCTACATAATTCTGTCTGTTAAGTAAATAATTATATTCTGGTTATCAGTTAAGATTAATATCTGATTGCATTTACGTGTGTGCATCTGTGTGCGCGCGTGTGTGTGTGTGTGTGTGTGTGTGTGTGTGTGTGTGTTACTGGGGATCGAACTCACGACATTGCACTTGCAAGGCAGGTGGTGGCACTGTTGAGCTAAATCTCAGGCCTTGTATTTACTTCAGATTTAATTCTAGCATTTCAAGTCTCATTATGCTATCTAATATCCCCAATCTGAGACTGGGGGTTCAGGAATGGCTGTTCCCAAACCCTCGGTGAAAATAAGGAACAGACCAACAGGAAGCAGATCTGTGGAGTAAAGATGGCTCAGAATCCTGACTGCAAGACCACATTTATGACAGGAGAAGGAAGAGGTTAACATCAAATGGGACAGAACTTCGCAATCCTAGAGAAACACAGACCAGACCAGGAAGGAGCTTCCAGAAATTCAATTAAATCTGACCCACCTCAGCTGGGTGTAGTGTACCTGTAATTCCATCACTCAGGAAGCTGAAACAGGAAGATTGCCATGAGTTCAAAGCCCTCCGGGACTACACAATGAGTTCAAGGCCAGCCTGAAATAATAGTGAGAGCTTATCTAAAAAAAAAAAAAAATTGGGGCCAGAGGTTAGCTCAGTGGTTCTGGCGCCTGCCTCGCAAGCGCAAGTTCCTGAGTTCGATCCCTGGAAACCACATACAATGCTGGGCGTGGAGACTCATGCCCACCAATAATCAATACCACATACCACAATGCCAGGCACGTGGTGGCTCACGCCTGTAATCCCAGCACTCAGGAGGCAGAGGCAGGAGGATTGCTGAGTTCGAGGCTTGCCTGGGCACCATAGTGAGCTCAGAGCCAGCCTGAACTACAAAGCGAGACCCTGTCTCAAAAAAAAAAATTGATCCATCCTATTTACTGTATGTTTTCTGCCACCTTTGCCTCCTGCTGAACACACTGGGCTAGGAGAACACAGGGCACTAGGACCTCTGGAACACTGGACACACCCAGTTTGGCAGCCCTACAGCTGGGTTTTCTGTGGCTCATTCATCCACTCAGGACCAGGTAGAGGAAGCCCATTCTACAACTCAACCCCTTGGTACTCAGAACCACTGAGGTATCTACTGCCTCTGTGTTGTGATTTAGGGACTTGTTAAGACATTGCTCATCAAAGAAACTCTACCTCAGAAACACTTCTTGAGTTGAAGTCTTCTAAATAATCTAAACCAAAGAGGGATCTGGAAAAGGGACAATCAAAAATGTTGAAAACTGACCTTCCACTGGACTGAATGCACCCTTTCCTAATCATAGGTTCTGGTAGTAAAAGTAGAGGAGTAGCTGCCTGCATAAGAATAGGGAAGGGAGCCAGCCAGAGGGAATACAGAAGCCAAAGAGGGTGGTTAGTGTCTGGAAACAGGCAGCTCCAGCTCTAATGTTTGCCTGAGAAGGGTGGTGAGGACAAGGCCACAGATCTTTGAAGATCCTGTGAAGGAACATAAACTTGTCCATCAACTCACTTCTCTCAATCATCCTCTTTAATCCAAGTGTGCCCCACCACTGGGCTATCAAAGGGATATTGGCCTCACAGCCAGGAAAACACTTGGAAGAAGGCTAGCCGTGGACTTCTGTCTCTATTTAACCAGGAAGAATAAGAATAGGGTTGTAACCCAGGCCATTTATCTCCTCCATCAATTTCCACTTTAAAAACTAATTCCCAGAAAACTAAGGCAGGAGGAGCTCAAGTTCAAGGGCAGTGTGCCCTACATAGCAAGACCTTGTAAAAAAGTAAAAATTTAGGGCCAGAGATCTAGCTCAGTGGTTCCAGCACCTGCCTAGCAAACACAAGGTCCCTGGTTCAATTCCCTGAAACCACATACAACAATATCGGGCGAGGTATCTCATGCCCACCAGCAATCAGTACCACATACAATGCCAGGAGTGGTGGCTCACACCTGTAATCTCAGCACTCAGGAGGCAGAGGCAGGAGGATTGCTGAGTTTGAGGCTTGCCTGGGCTACATAGTGAGCTCAGGGCCAGCCTGAACTACAAAGTGAGACCCTGTCTCAAAAAAATAAAAAATAAATAAAAATAAAAATAAATTAACTCCTGCCTGACTTCACTTGTGGCCTCCTCTTCCACATACCATCCAATTCCTCCTCACCAGGGGACCTCAAGATCTAGGTTGTTTAAATATCACAATCTTGGAACAAAATGGCCCCTCCTGCTCCTCACAAAGTTCTTGGAAGATTATGCTGGTTCCTCTCCCTTCATGGTCTTTAATGCTCCGCAAAGAAACCCCCTATGCTGGCTAAAAACCAAGAGCCTCATTCCCTCATGTAGTGTGCTGACTCACTTGGGCCACTGAGATCACCTCTATCACTGGTATCCACTGAGGGGCTTCCATGCTCCTCTCCGGAGCTATAGTGAGCCTCTGCATAAGACCTTCCCAGACCTTTTCTACGCTGCTCAGCCATTATCAGATCTCAGTCACCTATCTCCACCTCTTCTCCGTAATATCCAACTTTTCCCTCTCTACAGAATCCTTCCCCAGCAAACATAAACAGACTTAATTTTCTCCAGTGTTGAAAAAAAATACCTACTTTGCAAACCCATCTGCCTGCTGGTTCTATTACTGCCTTTTATCCTTCCCAACCTGTCTCTATGTCTAAGTATGTTGCTTCCAGATCCTCATTAAATGTTCCTAATCCCTCATAACCTATCAGTGACCTCCAAATTGTCAAAATTAACATATCTCCCTCGCATTAAAGCAGTGACCACCCCTTCCTCTAAAAAGACACCCTTTCCCTCAGTTCCCAGGCCTGTGTCTTTTCTTGGATCCCTTCCCATCTTTCTAAAGTTCATGTCCTTTCTTTTTCCTCCTACCCCCCAAGCCCAGTGCTCTTTGAGGACCAATCCTCATAACTCATTCTGCCTTTCTACAGTACCCACTTAAACTTCAGCCTCAGCCTCACTTTCATTAATGGGCAAATGAATCTTATTTCAAGATTTACAGGCCTGACTCTCCTTGTAGGCTCCATCCAATCACACTTTCTTTTTTTTTTTAGACAGGTTCTTGCTTTTGTAGTTCAAGCTGGCCCTGAGCTATGTAGCCCAGGCAAGCCTCGAACTCAGCAATCCTCCTGCCTCTGCCTCCCAAATGTGGGGACTACAGGCGTGAGCCACCACACCCTGGCATTGTGGTAGTGCTAGCAGGGATTAAACCAGGGACCTTGTGCTCACCAGAAAGACTCCAGAACCACTGAGTTAAATCCCCCACCCTCCTCAGACCCTTTTTATTTTTTATTTTGAGACAAGCTCTCGTCAAGTTGTTAAATTACTGAGGCTGGGCTGGAACTTGCAATCCTTCAGCCTCAGCCTCTCAGAGTTCTGGGTATACAGGTGTGTGTCAGCACACCCAACTCAACCCTTATTTTCTAACCACTATAAAATATCTCCATCCAGATATCCTATGGGAACCCAGCATTCAGCAAACTCAACTTGTGCAATCTGCTCTTTTCTCTTACACTCGCTGACTTCTTCTGGCAAGATTGTTCTTCCAATGGCCTAACCAAAGTCCATCAGGGATCCCCTCTCACCGTGATTCCCCCCAGGCTGCGAAGCCAGTTCACCCTCAGCTATGTTGAGTCAGCCTGTTGTCCCACTCCCATCCCATGCCAATCTCCATGAGGATCTCCAAGTCCACCTGCTTTCCTGACACAACTATTCTGCTCCTACAATAATTGCCAGGTGCATTTTCCTGAAGCCTTCTGTTTACTCACTGTCCCGACAATACAGATCTCTATACTATCACTCAAGGCTCTTTATACATTGATTCCAACCCTGCTTTCCAAATCAATTTTCCACAGTCTCAATTTCTACCTGCCCACCCTCTCCTAGAGAGAAAAATAGTATCTTTTCTTGGTTCTCCCCAGAGCCCTTAAATTAACTTACTCTGTTCCCTTTACATAGAATTCCTTTCTTGCTATCTTTCCACCTCCAAATCCCACTTTCTTCAAGGTCAAGTTCAATGTCTCATCTTTTTTTTTTTTTGCTTTTTGAAGACAGGGTCTCGCTTTGTAGTTCAGGCTGGCCCTGAGCTCACTATGGTGCCCAGGCAAGCCGCCGCGAACTCAGCAATCCTCCTGTCTCTGCCTCCCAAGTGCTGGGATTGCAGGCGTGAGCCACCACGCCCGGCATTATGGTATGCGGTGTTGATTATTGGTGGGTGTGTCTCCATGCCCAGCATTATATGTGGTTACCGGGGATCTAACTCAGGTCCTTGTGCTTGCGAGGCAGGCGCTGGAACCACTGAGCTAACCCTCCAGCCCATCATTGTCTCATTTTAAATACTACCTAATTCATTCAGCTCAAAATAACTTGTTCCCTTCCTTCAGTCCACCTCACTCTTTCTATACCTGCCTATGTTGTTATGATTCAGATCTTAAATGCACAGCTACAACTGCCAGAAGAAGAGGCCTTATCCTCCCTATTGGACAAAATGCCTGAGTTCCTCTATTATAATAGCTAAAAAATAGTACAGATGTAGTAAATATAGGATGAATTCATAAATGATGAGATGTGGTATTTGCACAAAGGACTTTGCATATTTGAGAAACATTAACATGTAAAAGTTGTTCCATAAGAAGCCTGGATTTGGGTTTGGAATAGGGATATATATCCACAGGAGACAGAAGTAAACTAAGGGACTCCATCCTAGCATCCCACAGAAGTAGATCCCATCCCAAGCCATACCCCAGCTGTCACCTATATTCCAGCCAGGATCTACAGCACCCAGCCCTGTCCTTGCCCCTCGGAGACAGAGACAGCCATCTTCCTCTATGTCCACAGGCTTGGACTCCTTCCTAGCCCATGCAGCCAGGTAAGAACCAACTAGTCAGCTGGAAGATCTGGCCTCATCTGGATGTCCCCCAGGAGATTAGTGGGCAGAAGCACTGGCTCAGGAGTGAAGACCTGAATCCCAACTCTGGCCGGCCATGAGCTAGCTAACTGCACTGCAACACCTGGATATGGTATAAAACCAGCATTTCCAAAAGGCCACCAGGAAAAGTGTGACTGTGTGGGGTACAGGGGAGCAGGGGCAGTCCATAAGCACATTTAGAGTACCATGCCATAGACTCCATGTGGAAAATGGGGGACAAGATACTCCCTACACCTCATCCAGCTGTGGTAAGCTAGGAACGAAGGACCTGGCTTCAGAGGGCTCAAAAGGCTCTGAAGTCTGCTCTCTCCTTGAGACCCCTGAATTTGCTCCCTTCTCTCACCAGTGGATGGTAGCAGCTGGGCTGCTTGGTCAAGGAGACAGGAATGCAACTTCCTTCTGGTAACAGCAGCCTAGGGACGTGGGAAGAAGGGCTTTCTGACAGAACCCCCTGCAACTGTGTCTCTCAGAAAGGGACACATTAGCTGTGGGCCTACAAATGAGGACCTCCGTGGGTGTGGTGACTCATGCCTGAAATCCCAGCCCTCGGGAGGCAGAGGCAGAAGGATTGCTGTGAGTTGGAGGCTTGCCTGGGCTCCATAGTGAGCTCAGGGCCAGCCTGAACTACAAAGCAAGATTCTGTCTCAAAAAACAAAACAAAACAAATAAGGAGTTCCAACATGCACCAACACTTTGCCAGTGGATGGCAGAGGGCCAAATGATGGAGAAGGATGAATGGACACAACATCCCCTGGTCTCCAATCTCTGCATCAAGCCTCAAAAGGGACAACTGGAGCTAAGGTTTCCCATATCAGCCTTCAGCAATAAATGGCTTAAACCCAAACCAGTGCTCTCTCTGTACCACCCACCCAGCCCATTCTCCAGAAATTCAAAGACCAAAAGCATCACTCTTGGGAAACCTGCTTTGGGTGCTCTTATTCTTTTCCCTTCTTTGACACCTAGCCTCAGGGTTGTCAGAGAGAGGCAGGCAAAGAAGGGAAGGAAATCCTGGATGGGGGTAACGTCAGCACTGCTGGGCATGGCCCTGTCTCCATGGAGCATTTCATTTCTGGACAAGAAGGAGACTGATCAAACCATCTCAAGAGTCTTTCCCCTTCCCTGAGAAAATTTATTCTTATGCCAAAGAGAGGACAGAGAACATGAGGTAGTTACAGAGGACTTGAGGCAATGGGTCAGGGAAGACTAGGGGGTTTCTGGTAATGAGGAACCCAGCTTCTGTGTCTCAGACCTGCCATGGGCACTGGTGACTGGTGGCAAAAAAGAGCAGGGTGTTTGGTCTCTTTATAGAAAGATACAGTGACTGGGGTACAGACCCTACCACCTCAGCTCATGGGGACATAGGAAAAAAAAGGAAGAAAAGGTAGAGATTCAGGGTCCACCCCTAAAAGTGAGCAAAGAGAGCTTAGTAAGAACATCTGTCACCCAGGAAAGGGCTGAGGGAAATGAGAGAGAAACGACACAGAAGTGGAGGGAGAAGAATTCAGGAGCAAAGACATGACCTTTGACCACAGTGACACAATTCTGGGGGAAGACCTGCCACTAGAAAGGACTGTCGTCATGAGGTCACAAGGAAGTCACCTGTTGGCTTGCAACCTTCCAGTGAACACAGGAGGAAACCATGTCTTAGGCAGACAATCTACAGCTAGGCTAGAGGAATGATAAGTAAACAGGAACAAGGGGGAAAGGAAAACTTGCACAGTGGGGGCCAGGCCAGGGGAAGACAAAACCACAAGGCGCAGGAAGGAGAAAGTGTAGAAAGGACAAAATATTTGCCTCCTGTCCTACAGCAAGGTGCCCAGCTTGGCCTGTGGAACACTCAGATGTCCAGTTTCCTCGGAGAGAAGAAAAATAAAGGTTGTCTCTAAAAAGCTAAAAATTCCTCAGCACTTGCTATATGGAACCCTCAAGGTGGCAGCTGGGGCTAGGCTGAGCAGAGGAGGGGCTGCAAAGGGGAGAGGGTGGCAGTGGCTTGGGGCTCAGGATCCAATTACACAGCTGTTTCCATACTTAGCCACCTGACAGCCGCTTGGAATATTCACCACTCTAGTCACTGCAGCCTGCAAAGCCCAAATTAACTCAAGGACAGACAAGGGCAGGGCCCAGCAGCACATGTAACAGCTGGAGCCCCCCACTTTACTCTCTGATCCCCAAAAAGATAGCTCTGCTTCTGCTAATTCCTGCTCTTCTCACTGGATTGTGCCTCTGCAGCCCCCTATTGTCAGGAGACAGGACCTCGGAGACCTGATAGACTGGGACTCTAGGGCCCCACAGTCCCATGTACAAAAACTAAAGGATAGGCCAGGAGATAAGTGGGAGCTCTAGATTCCTACGTGACACCCCAAGCAACTCTTTGATGCACTCCCAATGGGAATTCAGCCCTAGGAGTCTTAGGCACCAGAGAGATGGCAAAATGATCGGGTATCCCCTCACAACCTATAAATAACCTCCATGCTGCAACCCAAGCCACCACCTCTGCCATATAAAGTGCTGAGATATCAAAGGAAAGCCCAGGAACGCAGAGCCGAGCCCTTTCCTGACGAAAGCCCCCCCCCCCCCACAGAGGCTCCCCTCCAGAATGGGGCCGTTCCTCTCTGGATGGTGTGTCCAACTCTTTTTAACCCAAACCCCAAACTCAACTCCATGTCCAACCCTGTCCCAAACTCTATCCCAAGGTTCACAAAACAATCCCCAACTTTGTCCACAGTGCTCCACTCTGTCCTCAGTCATGCAAACCCAGGTCTCAAGAACCAAAGCCTCTGCTGCATTTCCTACCTGGTGAGAGAGTCACCCAAACGACCTCCAGCTCCATGACTGCTATTTAGCTATCTTGAAGTCTTCACAAGGCTTGGTCTTTGAGACCTTCTTCCTTTTTTCTGGTGGCCAGACATCTTTCTGACCTCGGCCCGAGTGTCAGGCCCACCTGCCTCTCTTCACCCCTGGCCTTTTCAAAAGCTCCTTCTCTGTTCTCTAGTACTAACACCTCATTTTCTCCACAGCCCCGGCCCCAAGGAGAAGAGTGGTAACAGTGACAGCAGCAAAGAGCAAAGCTTTACGCATGCCCTTCTCCCCAACTCCAGAGAGCAGAAACCTTAGGACATCACAGAGGACACAGCAAGGGCCACCCATGCAGAGGGGCATACCTGCTTGTCCTGAGAGCAGGAGCGAGGCCAGGAAGCAGCAGAACAGGAGCAGCGCCCTCATGGTGACTGCCAAGAGAACCCAGCCGCTCCTAGCCTCTATTTATATGGCGAGTGCAGGTGGCAGCAGTAGGGCCCCGAGGGGGTGGAGTTGTCACACAGTCACTAGGGCAACTGGGCAGGCGTGATGGGGAAGAAGCCCAGACCCCAACAGGCTGCTGCCATCACTCTCCAAGCTGCCAGGCTCCTGGAAGGCATGGCCCAGCACTGGATTCTCTCCTCTCATCCCCAGGATCACATGATGCAGGTCACAAGGTGAGGGTAAAGGAAATAAAGCGGAGCATCCCTTGGACTTGGGGCCAGCAGTTAGGAATTCAAGTGAACTTGCACTAACTTCCCCTTTAGTCTGGGGTAGATAAAGGTCCTCGACATGCCTTCAACTGAAGGAAGAAGCTACAAGAAGATTGATGCTATTTGATAGTTACTGGCACATATTCTAATGAATAACCAATTAGGGAAAACAAGCAACATCTGACCTTGGAGGTCAACAGCTGGGAGCTTAATCTTCCCAGGCCTCTGCAGAGAGAGAATGATGAGCGGAGAGAAAAAGGGGACACAGAGATGTGGCTAAGGCTGCGATGTAAGTTGGAGATGGCAAGATAGAGATCCATTTCCAGGGGGCAGGGGCTCCAAAATGTTCAGTAGTCTCTGCAAAGCTGGCTGCACATTTTGCTAGGGCCACATGGCAGCCCCAAAAGCCAGCTACATGAAGCTGAGGAACAGCAGATACTAGCTCATCTGGATGGGGTGACTGTGTCAGTGTGCAAGAAAGAGGCAGTCAGCCGTGGAGGGAAGGAACTAAAAAATAAACTGGGTGCCAGGCATGGTGGCACAATCCCAGCACTCAGGAGACTGAGGCAGGAGAATACCTACAATCCCAGCACTCAGGAGTCTGAGGCAGGAGAATCACTACAAGTTCAAGTCCAACCTGGCCTATACACTGAGTTCAGGGCCAGCCTGAACTACATGGCAAGACTCTGTCTCAAAAATAAACACATAAATTTGTTAATTGAAATACAAGTAAGTTAAGTATCTGTTATCTGCTATGTACACTTTTTTTTTTAAGGTACTAGAGATTGAACCCAGGGCCTTTGGACTGAGCTGCCCTTTTCTTTATTTCAATGTTTTAGTATTTTAATTTTTTAGAACTCCTACTAAGTCACCCAGACTGAACTCAAACTTGCAGTCTCCCTACTTAAGCTTCCCAAAATGCTGAGATTACAGACGTGTGTCACTTCAACCGATGACCTTCTTAACACCTCCCTTACTGAGGTACATTTAGCAAACCACATAAAACAAACATTTAAAAAGTAGAAATTGAGGGCCAGAGATTTAGCTCAGTGGTTCCAGTGCCTGCCTAGCAAGCACAAGGTCCC
>PVIC010025346.1:13680-25456 GCA_004025085.1 Thryonomys swinderianus
TAAAAAAAAAAAAAAAAAAAAAAAAAAGTGTACATAGCAGATGTACACTTGTTTGAGACAGGGTCTTGCTTTGTAGTTCAGGCTGGCCCTGAGCTCACTATTGAGCCCAGGCAAGCCTCGAACTCAGCAATCCTCCTGCCTCTGCCTCCCAAGTGCTGGGATTATAGGCTTGAGCCACCAAACCCGGCAAATTGAGAAATTTTGATATTTTTCAATCATGCAGCCATCGAAACAATTAAAATAATGAGCAGATTCCCAAAAAGTTCTCAGCTCCCTTCAGAGTCCTACCCTCTGATCTCTTCCTAGGCAACCAAGGATCTACTTGCTGTCAGTTTGCACTGACAACAAAACTTTTGCACTGTTTGCAATAGTGTAGTTTGCACTGACAGCAAAAAAAAATTTTTTTTTTTTGAGACAGGGTCTCACTTTGTAGTTCAGGCTGGCCCTCAGCTCACTATGTAGTCCAGGCAAGCCTGGAACTCAGCAATCCTCCTGCCTCTGCCTCCCGAGTGCTGGGATTACAGGTGAGAGCCACCATGCCTGACACTGTGGTATGTGGTATTGATGGCTGGTGGGCATGAGTCACCACACCCAGCACTGTATGTGGTTACCGGGAACAAACTCAGGGCCTTGCACTTTCGAGGCAGGTGCTGAGCTAAATCTCCAGCCCCAAGGAGAGAAATCTTACCTTGAGACTGACTTTTAAATTCAAAACCACAGTTTAAACTTTGCCAGCATTTCCAGCCTGCTGGCAACCCCCACAAATTTCAGACATACCAACTCTCACAATCTCTCCCTCTAAATCCACATTCTATTGCCTCTGCTTCTCTAGCAAACTCTAATATGTAAATATGAAATCTTTTGACCATATACATGGCTTGGAGACCTTGTAGGAGAAGAGGAACACAGATCACAGGAGATAAAAGGAACTAAAAATAAATGATCACCTCCTTTATGCTGTTGCTTTACATTAGCAAGAATCAGGCAAAGCTATACTGTTTCCAGGAGGCAAAGCAACTAGTTGTCTAGATGTGAATCCAGGTTTTATTTTTTTTTTTCCTTTTGAGACAGGGTCTCGCTTTGTAGTTCAGGCTGGCTCTGAGCTCACTATGTAGTCCAGACAAGCCTGGAACTCAGCAATCCTCCTGCCTCTGCCTCCCAAGTGCTGGGATTACAAGCGTGAGCCACCACGCCCGGCTGTTTTTTGTTTTTTTTTTTTTTTTCTTGAGACAGGGTCTCGCTTTGTAGTTCAGGCTGGCCCTGAGCTCACTATGTAGCCCAGGCAAGCCTCGAACTCAGCAATCCTCCTGTCTCTGCCTCCCAAGTGCTAGGATTACAGGCATGAGCCACCACGCCTGGCTGTGAATCCAGTTTTAACTCATACACCTTTGAGTTCTCCAGCACAATGTTGTGAATGTAATTAATGTCACTAAACTATACATTGAATATGATTAAAATGGTATACTTTGTTATATATTCTTTCCACAATTTTTCATAATTAAGGGGAAATCCTGAGGGTATAGCTCAGTACCAAACCACTTTTCTAGCGCTTACAAGGCTCTGGAATTAAGGCCAAGCACTGCAAAATTAAAATAAAAATAAATAAAATTAAAGAGGGAAAATAGGTACCCTGTTGGAAAGAAAGATTAAAAAAGAAGGGCTACTCAATTTAAAATAAACTCTTCCCGGTGAGGTGGCTCACACCTGTAATCCCAGCACTTGGGAGGCAGAGGCAGGAGGATTACTGAGTTCAAAGGTCACCTGGGCTACACAGTGAGCTCAGGGCCAGTCTGAACTACAAAGCGAGACCCTGTCTCAAAAATAAAATAAAACAGGGCCGGAGATTTAGCTCAGCGGTTCCAGCGCCTGCCTCACAAATGCAAGGCCCTGAGTTCGATCTGATAATCACATACAATGCTGGGTATGGTGGCTCATGCCTGTAATCCCAGCACTCGGGAGGCAGAGGCAGGAGGATTGCTGATTTTGAGGCTTGCCTGGGCTACATAGTGAGCTCAGGGCCAGCCTGAACTACAAAGCTAGACCCTGACTCAAAAAAAAAATAATAATAATAAAACAAAATAAACTCTCAAACACAAATTTTCAAACAGATTTCAGATAGCCCTAAGAATCTCCATGCTAGCTGGAGGTGGTGGCACTACCTATAATCCCAGTACTCTGGAGGGGAAAGGCAGGAAGATCACAAGCTCAAGCCTAGCCTGGGAAATTTAGCAAATTAGTGAGATCCTACTGCAAAATTAAAAATACAAAAAAACGGGCCGGAGGGTTAGCTCAGTGGTTCCGGCGCCTGCCTCGCAAGCGCAAGGACCTGAGTTTGATCCCCGGTAACCACATATAATGCTGGGCATGGAGACACACCCACCAACAATCAACACCGCATACCACATTGCCGGGCGTGGTGGCTCACGCCTGTAATCCCAACACTCGGGAGGCAGAGACAGGAGGATTGCTGAGTTCACGGTGGCTTGCCTGGGCACCATAGTGAGCTCAGGGCCAGCCTGAACTACAAAGCAAGACCCTGTCTCCAAAAAGAAAAAAGAAAAAAAAAGACATGATATATAGTTTAATGTGAAGCCCCTACGTTCAATTCTCAGTACTTAAAAAATAAAATTGAAGGGAAGAAGGGAACAGGGAAAATCCTCACTGTCACTATAGCTCCCAGTCTCACAGTGTTCCCTTCCCCAGCTCACACTTTACATAGACACTCTTAGCCTAAGGATTCTTAGCTGTGTTTTCATAACCTGCCAATCCCCTGTGCATACCCACTCCTGATCACCTCAGGCTGAGTCCTAAAATGAGTAGGGAGGAAATGTGTTTGAAAACAAGAGGCTGGACACAGAATAACCATGTATGAAGCAGTCGGGGCTCACTTCCAGTGCCCTGGATCAGGGGTACCAGCCTCTCTTGTAATGGGCCAAGTGGCAAAAATTGAGTTTTGCAGCTATATGCAACCCTTTACTCTTTGCCAAAGAAACTACAGATAACAGAAACAAATAGGCATGGATGTGTCCCAATAAACCTTTAACTATGCAAACAAGGAAGAAAGCATTTTGAAAATTACTCTGTAAAGTAGGAAATATTTCAGTACAAAAGGTCCCCCACATCACTGCTATACACACCTGGGTTTTCTGTCTATCTGGTTCAAATGGCCTTAAGGCTCTACAAGGTAGAAGACAGAGCAGTGTCTTGGAGCAAAGGAGTGGCAGGTCTGGGAAATGCTTCTGGGGGTTGAGTATCATAAGAGAATACAGGAGTTTCTAAAAGGGAAAAGAAGTACATACATCCCTGAAAAACTTTCTCCAATGGAATGAGAAGAAGCCCCAGAACTGGTGAGTAAACAGTAAACTAATGTTTATTTAGAAGACTTGACAACTTATCTGTTGTTAATGTGCTGCTACCATGAGAAAGAAATGTCATGCTCAATCTCTGTGATTCCTAAGGGCAGAGCTGAGTCTCACGGTCAATGTATGAGAGAATGTTCAGGCTTAAATTGCCCGGAAGAACAGCTTTATAGAAAGAACTGCACACCCTATCCCTGTCCGGGTTCTGACAGAAACCAGGGCTTTACAGAGCGCAGCATCTCGGTGGTTTCCTCCCTGAGAGTCTGAGTCTAGGAAAGTCTATGCAGCAGATGTCTTTTGGGAGACTGTTATGGTTTGACACAGACAATACCCCCAAAAGTCCATACTAAAGACTTGATCCTTAGTGGAAGGTGCTGTGGCTCTTTAGGAGGTGGGTTGGTGTCTTTGTCTGCCTCTATGTCTGTCTGTCTGTGTCTGTCTCTCTTTTTCTCTCTGCTTACTCAGGAAATACAGACATACACTCCCATCAAGACACACCATCCTGAGAGGATACCCAAATCTATGGACACCCTGATCTTGTACTTGAATCTTCAAAACCAGAAGTCAAAATAAACTTTTTACTTTGTAAGCAGCCTATGCCCCAGCATTCTGTTATAGTGAGGGAAAGCTGCTGGGAAAGGATTTATGACAGTTGAGTCCTTTTCTCTATATATGAGATTTCAAAAATTTAAATGCTCAAAATTTTTTAAAAATGTAAGGGAAGCCGGGCGTGGTGGCTCACGCCTGTAATCCCAGCACTCGGGAGGCAGAGACAGGAGGATTGCTGAGTTTGAGGCTTGCCTGGACTACATAGTGAGCTCAGGGCCAGCCTGAACTACAAAAGCGAGACCCTGTCTCAAAAAAAAAAAAAAATGTAAGGGAGTTTGTGATGTAGTTTAGTGGAAAGGTCCTGAATTCAATTCTCAGTACCACACACACATGCACGCACACACACACACACATGCACACAGAGCCATAGAAAGCTGAAAAAAATCAAAAACCCTCCCCAACTCTACCCAATACCTTTGGCTCCTGACTTCAAGCTGAACTGGTTTCTACCCCACTATGGGGAATTGAACTCAGTGCAACACCAATAATCTACATCCCCAGCCCTGCTGAACTAGCTTCTGCAGGAAGCACTTTCCTGGACCTCTGTGTCCAGCCAGGTCCATATCCTCCACCCAGAATGTACAGTGACCTGGACAACAGTTAGGTCAAATGGTGGGTAAGGGATTAACCCAACTTTCTGCCCTTGAGAAAAGCCAAAATAAATTCTGTTGAAGTACAAAGGAGAGATTTGCCACACCCTGTCCCAGCTACTTTGACAAGTGTCCTCCTCATCCACCTTTTCCTCCACTTCACTTTTAGACAGCTGCTCATCCTGAAGTTTTCCTACTGAGGAACTGCCACCTCTTCTCTGGTGGAGAAATACCCAGAGCAGGGCTTGGAACCATATACCTGAGATCACAGGGTAGATGGGAACCACTCTGGATTTGTTTCTTCAGGTATCATACAAGGTGGCAAATCTCACAGAATTGCCATGAGGGGCTGGAGATTTAGCTCAGTGGTTCTGGCGCCTGCCTGGCAAGCGCAAGGTCCCTGGTTTGATCCCCGGTAACCACATACAACAATGCTGGGCATGGTGACTCACACCCACCAGCAATCAATACCACATACCAAAGTGCCGGGCATGGTAGCTCATGCCTATAATCCCAGCACTAGGGAGGCAGAGACAGGAGGATTGCTGAGTTCCAGGCTTGCCTGGGCTACATAGTGAGCTCAGGGCCAGCCTCAACTACAAAGCAAGACCTTGTCTCAAGAAAAAAAAAAATTACCATGAGGGACACACAAGATGTCATTAGGGCAGATGTTTTCAGCCTTTCACTGAGTTCAAACCCATGCTCTGGCAAGCACCTGCCCCCAGTATGCAGCTCCCAGAATTAGCACAGAAGTGTAAAGCAGAGGGTGCTAAGGTTTGGGTGGAAAGACAATAGGAATAGTCACATTCCCCTTGAGCTGGATCCTCCAAAGGTCTGGAAAAATGGCATCAGACCTTAACAACTCAGGTAGTTGTTTATGTTTGAGTCTGTTTCAGTCCATATTGTCAAGTATAATGAATAAACTTCATAAAAAGGACCATTTCATTTAGGACCTAATCTATTTAATTTATTAATTGTAAATTTTCTTAAAAGGACCCAAATTCCCATCCAATGCAGGAATCCCTTCCATGGCAATTCTGACGGAGATTCACACGCCATGTTTGAAAAGCCCCAATGACAGGGAACACACTATGAGAGAGCAATGGATCCTGCTGTTGGATAAAGGACTACACACAGGCACTGTACTTCAGCTGTTCTCCCCACCTGGCATCTCAACTTCCACAAAAAAGGACACAGCCTTCCCTTACTCACCCTCAGCACCGGTCTATCTCCGTTTCCTACAACAGAATGGCAGATTTTTGTCGATTCTCTTTGCATCCAGAATTTCCAGAATACTATTTCTACCTTCCATAGGGTAAGAGGTAAGAGTCATGTGTCAACAGGCCAATCTCTAATGCGTGTGGAGCTCCTGTAACCTTCTTCAGTCACTTGCCATTACCTACTTAATGTCAAGAATGCCCACCAGAGACAAGCCATACCCTGGAGGAAGCTCTCATGTAGGTCCCCTAATTCATGGAAATTTGCAGCTGCTGTTCCTATCTCCTTTTTAAAACCAGAGTGTGTGGTATGGTAAGAACTAGTTTGGGGAGCTCATTCCTATGTACAGCTGCCAGGTTTAAACCCAGTCTTCCCTGAATCCCCCAGTCCTAGCCCCTCCTCTGGGTCAGCACACACGTTCTTGTCAATCAACAGAAGAAACCTGCATCTCAGCAGGGCGA
This sequence comes from Thryonomys swinderianus, assembly GCA_004025085.1. Taxonomy (NCBI): domain Eukaryota; kingdom Metazoa; phylum Chordata; class Mammalia; order Rodentia; family Thryonomyidae; genus Thryonomys; species Thryonomys swinderianus. Next base: position 19,918 of record PVIC010025346.1, read on the forward strand.
GAGAAGAGAGGGAACCAAGACAGAGTGGGGTATAAACCCCATCACTACCTCAGGATTTGTAAGGCAAGGAAGAGCAACCTGAGGAAGAGAGAGAAAAAAAAGATAAATGGTGCACAGACAATAGCGGAGAGGCAGCTAGTTATAAAGTGGAGAGCAAACTGGGCTAGGGTAGGGACAGAACAGGGCTAGAGCCAACATGTGAGGGCATGAACAGTGTGGCCCACAGGCTCTGAGATGCTACTGAAGGATTTGCATGTGCTCTACATACTGGTCTGGTGCCAGTCAGTCACAGCTAAGGAGGCTAAGGTCACAGGAAGGGACCCCCTTCCACTAGACTATCTTTTAAAGTCTAACTGAGCTGAGGCATTGCTCTTGATGCATAGTCGAAGATTCTCCCAAATAGTGGCTCAGGAGGCATGTGTTTGTTACATACCAAGCTACATCAGTAGATAGTTCTTCAAAAATTGTAAAAATATATCAAAAAAGCACTGAAAGAGAAACAGGAAGGCACATGAAATGGATCCATCAGTAAGGCTAATTAAAAGAAAAAAAAGACACTAGGGCTGGAGATTTAGCTCAGTGGTTCCAGCACCTGAACTAGTAGTGGTTCCAGCCAGCCTGAATGAACTACAAGGCGAGACCCTGTCTCTAAATAAATAAATAAATAAATAATTTTTAAAAAATAATCCTAGGGCTGGAGATTTAGCTCAGTGGTTCTGGCGCCTGCCTTGCAAGAGCAAGGTCCTGAGTTGGATCCTGGTAACCACCTGCAATGCTGGGCGTGGAGACTCACGCCAACCAACAATCAATACCACATACCATGGTGCTGGGCATGGTGGCTCACGCCTGTAATCCCAGCACTCGGGAGGCAGACACAGGAGGATTGCTGAGTTCGAGGCTTGCCTGGGCTACAGAGTGAGCTCAGGGCCAGCCTGAACTACAAAGCGAGACCCTGTCTCAAATAAAAAAATAAAAAATAAAAAAAAAGCCAAATGCTCAAGAGAAATGAAATTATTTTCACCATTCGGACTTGACAAGAATTTCTTGAGAATCACTGTACAGAGAATACAGCGTAAAAATCCTTAACAACAGTTTAGAGTCAATAGAACATACTTTCCATGAATTTTTTTTTTTTTGAGACAAGGTCTAATTTTGTAGTTCAGGCTGGCCCTGAGCTCACTCTGTAGCCCAGGCAAGCCTCCAACTCAGCAGTCTTCCTGCCTCTGCCTCCTGAGTGCTGGGATTATAGGAATGAGCCACCCCCCCCCAGCATTGTGTTATATGGTACCCAGGATTGACCTCATGACCTTGTGCTTGCCAGGCAGATGCCAGAACCACAGAGCTAAATCCCTGGTCCTTTCTAGGAAATTTATTCCTAATAGACACCCTTAAAATAGGGCTCAGGAGGCCATCAGGAACCAAGAACACCCAGGTCCCCTCCCAAAGAAATAACAACAGAAGACACATGCTTAAAATAAATCTGAATTGTCACTTACCACATGTAGAAGGCAGGAGAAAAAACTGACAATCCACTTCAAGGGACAATATCTACTAAAATGTAGTTATAATAGTCCAAAATTAGAAACAATCTACATGTCCATCCCTAATTAAATGAATGAAATTATTGAATATGGAATAGTATTTAGTAATAAAAATGAACAAACTGTTAGTATACATAAAAACATAAGTTAGCTAGCCAGTGTAGCTCACTACACTGGCCAGCTCACACTTGGAATTCCAGCTACTTAAGGGGCTAAGGCAGGAAGATTCCAAATTCCAGACCAATGTGGGCATCTCAGACACTATCTTACAATAATGAAAAAAAAAAAGAGATGGAGATGTAGCTTACTGCTCCCTCAGTTTAATCCCTGTACTGCAATAAATAAAATTCACCTGAGACATCTTGTTGAGCATGAAAGCAGGCAATAGATGCTGTATGATTTACATGAAGTTCTAAAATAGGCTAAATTAACCCATGGTGACTCAAATTAAAATCACCATTAGATTCTACTACACACCTACCAGAACACATAAAATCAGCATTGTAATGACCTGATGATACAAAGTGCTGGTGAGGATTTTGACAACTGAACTTTAATATACAACAGGTGCACGATGGTATAGAACTACATACATGAAGTACGTATAAAACTGGTAAAATCTAAATAAATCTATGGTTGGCACAAATGTCACTTTATATACAGCACTGTAGTTAGGCATGATGTTAACATGAGGGGAGGCAGAATAAGGGTGAAAAGGATTTCCTATGCTGCTTATTAAAATGTAAAACGTTTAAAAGATAAACCACTTGTAAAAAGTGGCAGGAAGCATGGTTTTCTGGGATATGGTGGTTGCCTCACTATATGGACGTGTTTAGTTAGTGAAAATGAATGGAGCTAGATGCTTATACGATCCACTCTTCTCTGAGTGGATTACACAGCACTCCAGTACAAAAGCTTTTAAAAATAGGAGCTGGGCCCCGCGTGTGGTGGCTCATGCCTGTAATCCCAGCACTCGTGAGGCAGAGGCAGGAGGATTGCTGTGACTTCGAGGCTAACTCGGGCTACATAGTCAACTCAAGGCCAGTCTGAACGACAAAGCAAGACCCTGTCTCAAAAAAACTTAAAAAGGGGCCGGAGATTTAGCTCAGTGGTTCCAGCGCCTACCTAGCAAATGCAAAGTCCCTGGTTCGATCCTGGTAACTACATACAACAATGCTGTATGTGGTGACACCCATGGTAACTCACGCCCACCAGCAATCAGTACCACATACCACAGTGCTGGCTGTGGTGGCTCACACCTGTAATCCCAACACTTGGGAGATAGAGACAGGAGGATTGCTGAGTTGGAGGCTTGCCTGGGCTACATAGTGAGTTGAGCGCCAGCCTGAACTACAAAGCAAGACCCTGTCTCAAAAAATAAAAAAAAAAACCTTACAAAAAACAGGAGCTGGACTGGGGGTATACTCGGCATAGAGTGCCTAACACACACACACACACACACTGGGGGGTATACTAGGCATAGAGTGCATAACACACACACACACAGTCCAGCCGGGTGTGGTATACCCATAATACCAGCACTCAGCAAGCTGTAGCAAGATCACACCGAATTCAAGGCCAGGCCAGACTACATAGTGAGTTCAAGGACAGCAGGAACTACCCAGACACTATCTTTTTTAAAAATATCCTTAATTCTTCACGTGACAGGAAGGTCCACATCTTTTCCACTTTCCGAGCAGGGACACACACAGACAGAGCCACGCACAGAGGTGAGTCGCATCCAGGGGTCTTGACAGGAAAAATGAAGTTGAGATATTCAGCACACAAACGACGACAACGTTCCGGACGCTTTGGGTAAAAATTAATTAACTGTGTTGCCTGTTTCTTAACCTTTTTTTAACCATGGCTTCCAAAACACTTCCAGTCACACAGAGACAGCTTGCGCGAAGCTCTGTGACAACTGCGAGCACAGCGGGCAGAGGGGCGAGCCTCGGCGCGAGCCTCGGCGCGAGCCTCGGCGCGCTGCGTACCAGGCGTGCGTGAGAACGCCAGTGCCCGGCGCGGGGGCGGGGCCAGGCGAGCGTACTGTCGGGAGCGCGCCGGGACTCCAGACGCCAAGGAACGAGCGCACGGGCGGGCGGGGCGATTGACTGACTGAAAGGGGCGTGGTCTCAGCCACGTCTCTGACTTCCGCCGCGGGCGAGGGAAGTGTCTGGGCACGCGGTAGCTGCTTAGGGAAGAGGGATTTACCTGGCCATTTCCCCGCTCCCTGCCTGATTTATGGGAGCAGAGCGGGACGCTGGGACCGGAAGGAGGCGGAGCACCCATCCTCCCCGTGTACTGGGCCCACAGCGCCCTCTGTTGACTTCAATAGCTGCGTAGAACCCACGGGGCAGCCTCACACCCCGCCGAAAGTGCTCGTGCGGTGGGGAGGGGCTAGGGAAAGTCTGGGGAAGGGGCGTCCTGACACCAAACCTAGCTAAGCCCGTCCCTCAGAGGGGCATTTAACTGATCTAAGTTTTGCTGAATACGGTAGGAAAAAAAAATGAAGAGTAGTTCACTTTCCAGTAGCTATCATCTCTTCCCCCTTATTACATCTTCAATTTTTTTTTTGAGACAGGGTCTCACTTTATAGTTCAGGCTGGCCCTGAGCTCACTTGTAGCCCAGGCAAGCCTTGAACTCAGCAATCCTCCTGCCTCTGCCTCCCGAGTGCTGGGATTACAGGCGTGAGTCACCACGCCCAGCATTGTAGGTGGTTACCGGGGTTCAAACTCAGAACCTTGCGCTTGGTAGGCAGGCGCTGGAATTGAGCTAAATCTCCAGCCCAAGTAAATTATTTTTTAAAAAGCATAATGCTGCGTGGAAGAAACCTTACTTACAAGGTTATACCACCTATCATATGATTTCCTTTATGGAAAAGTTTAGAAAAGGCAGGATAAAGAAACACAGACTAGATCAGAGATTGCATTAGGATTGATTAACCACAAAGAACTCTGGGAAGACACCGAAGATGAGAGAACTTATTCACATCTTGATTATAGTGGTGGTTATCCAACTGAATCAATTTGTCAAAACCCGAAGAGCCAAAACCAAAAGAGAACTTTAACTAGGCCTGGTGGCCCACACCTGTGACCCCAAAACAGAAGCTGAGGCTGGAAGATTTCAAGTTCAAGCTCAGCCTGTACAATTTAGCGACTTGGGGAAAGAAATCCTGTTTCAAAATAAACCAGACACGGTGGCAGAACCCTGTAATCCCAGCGTGTGGAAGACCGAGGCAGGAGAATCGCTATAAATTCAAACCCAACCCGGGCTCCTTAGTGAGCTCAAGGTCAGCCTAAAATACATAGTGAGAACCTGTCTCCAAAAACAAAACACATAAAAAGGGCTGGGTACTAGTCCAGTCTAAAAGCCCTCAACTGAAGGAAAAAAGAAAAAGTAAATTTTACTGAAAGTAGTTACATATTTTTTTAATGACAGGTAGTCAGGGACTGGGAGGAGAAAGATGAGAAATGCCTGTTTATTAAGTAAGTTCACTTTAGAGTGAACTATGGAACGAGGTATGCTGCATATCATCCAGAACACTGTGAATATACTGACATTTTGATTATAAATTCTACACTTTAAAAAAATAATATATTGGGCCGGAGGGTTGGCTCAGTGGTTCCGGCGCCTGCCTCGCAATCTGTAAGGACCTGAGTTCGATCCCCGGTTACCACATATAATGCTGGGCGTGGTGGCTCACGCCTGTAATCCCAGCACTCGGGAGGCAGAGACGGGAAGATTGCTGAGTTCGCGGCGGCTTGCCTGGGCACCATAGTGAGCTCAGGGCCAGCCTGAACTACAAAGCAAGACCCTGTCTCCAAAAAGCAAAAAAAAAAAAAAATAATAATAATAATATATTACAAAAAAGCCAAGTATGGTGGTGGTGCGTACCTGTAATCTATTCAACTGAGAGGCTGAGGTAGGGGGAACTCAAATTGGAGCACAGCCTGGGCTTTTTTTTTTTTTTTTTGAGACAGGGTCTTGCTTTGTAGTT
>PVIC010025347.1:0-25358 GCA_004025085.1 Thryonomys swinderianus
ACACACACACACACACACATATACACACATATATATTTTTAACATCAGGTAGTTTCAAGCACCGTTATGGTAAATAACCTCATTAATTTTTACAACAACCTTATCGGCTTATCAGATGGATATTTCTACTATCCTTATTTGAGAGGTAAGGACAATGAGGACTGTAAAAATTAACATCTTGGGCCACAAAACAATTATTAAGTAACAAACACAAGACTCAAAATTAGGAGACCTGGTTCCAAAACCTACACAGTTCAAAACACCCAAAGCAATGTCATGTACAGTGGTACCTCAGTTCACGAATTTAATTCTTTCTATATTTCTGGTTGTAAACCCAGGTGGACAGAACTGAATCAAATTTGGTGGTTAGGTTCAATTCAGTGGTTAGGTTCAATGTTAGGGAAATATGATTCAGTTTTCATCCAATTCAGTTTGCAACCAGAAACATGGAAAGAATTAAGTTCATGAACCAAGATACTATTATTCATGTAGTTTACAAATCAGGAAGAGACAGAGATGAAATTGTAAACAGGAGATTTTAACTTCAAGTGAACTACAAAATTCTATATTGCTTTTTCAGGAATTCATTGTGATAACTATGATACACATAGTTAGATTAAATATATATGAACCAAAAATGAAGAATGTTAACATTTCATTTGTGGGTTTAATAGGTATGCTATGTATTTTGATTATTTTCATTTTTAATACTTCAAAAATAAAAACGTCTCATCTATAAAGCGGTATTACATTTTTTAAAGTTAAGAAAATTCTGACCTTCCCATTTCACCTTTTACTTGAAAACAAAGATATAAAACCTGAGTTTATATATACATGTACTGAACATTTATATACATATACATTACATAAATATGGAAGATGAATTCTTACACAAGAAAGGTTTTAGCAAAGTATACCAGAAATGATACCTCTTTCTCACTATACTTATTCATTTTATCTTGATGACTCATTATTTTTAGTGAAAATAAGGAACAATTAACAGAAAAACAGAAAAACTTCAGTGATACCTTTTTCAATGATAGTTTGCCTTTTTTTCTCTTTTGTTTTCTACTTGTTTCTGATTTTTAACAGTAGGAAGCAAGAAGAAGGAACAAAGAAAGTGTCACATATTCTAAAAATTAACAGTAACAGCCACAGATAAATATACATAGAGCCTTACTGAATATAAGCTCCTCAAAGCCACAACCAAAATATGTTCCAAAAAGTTATTTGTGAGTTGGTTGTCTGGAACTCAAAATGTTTTTCACTAAGAAATTTACTAGAAGATACCAGCACTGGGAAAAAGAGACTACCCAAGTACTAGCAGTGAAACAGAAAAGCAGAGTACAAATAATGAGCGAATCCCCCACAACCCCAAACAAAAAGCATTCTCCAGCAGACTTCTGAGGGAAGAAACCACATTTCATTTACCTTGTGTCCTCAGTAACTACCAATATATTGGCATCTCATAAACATTCCAAGAACGTTGCCTACTGACTGATAAAGAAAGGAGATTGGGGAGAGGAGTACATCAATAGGTGGCACTGTCAACACAGAACAATTGGATGTAGAAAACAAATAGAAAAAGAGGGCAGAGAGAAGCAATGTGCACTGATGCAAAAGGTCTACAAACAAGACATGATCAAACATTATGCATGATTACTAAATTTTTAAAAATGTATTACAGTAAAGGACACACTGCCATTAATCTCTCTCAGAAACTTCTTACTTCGAACACACTTATCCCATTTTTTTTTTTTTTATCACTTCTGAAGTCCTAGAAGTCCTCTTGTTTTGTTTCGGGACCTTACGGTTTCGAAGCAGGCACCAGAACCATTGGACTAACTCCAGCCCCAGAAGTCTTCTTTTGTATCTTTAATTGTGCTCTTGTAGCTGCTTTGATGTACTGAATCACTTCCAACCATTTGGCTCTTTTTTTTCTTTTTTTAGTGTAGTGGGGATCGACCTCAGGTCTTTGCACTTACCAGGCAGGCATGGCGCCACTGAGCTAAAACCCAGGCTCGGAAACATTTTCCTTTATGGTCATTTTCACTTTTGAAAAGAACCATAAATCCTACTGTGCCAGACTGTATTGCCTTTCCATGGAGGTAGCATCATTGTATTTTTTATCATAATTTGTAAAGACATTCATGAAAGAAGACTTCAGAACTACATCAGAAAGAGGCAAAAATGATAAGGAGCCTGTTTGAAGGGAGGAAAAATATCTTGAGGGTATTAACAGCAATGTGTCTTTTACTGTAAATTTTTTTAACATTCCTCACATTTGTCAATCACATCCCATATGTAAAGCTATCATAACGTTGGTGCTGATAATCAGGAGAACGCTTTCACCTAAATTACAACCTGTTTCTATTACGTGTACAGCAAATACACACCACACTGTGGGTTTGTTCTGCTAACAATGAATCATAAAACAGTTTCCCTGTTGGAGTAATAATTTTCAGTGTATCATACTATAATTCCTGAAAATATTGTAACGTTTTTATACGAAAATCCTATCACCCAAGAGATACCAGTTAATATTTCCTGTCAATCCTTTCTATCATTTACATCTGATATTATAAATAATGCCATATGTAGAGTCTACCAAAATATGTATACACTGCAGAGAGTAAAACTAGCATAAATATTTTAATACTAAATTTAATGAAACAACCTAATATTAATACAAGTTAACTTGGACTTCTGCAATTACAAAAGGTACCCAAAGTAATGGCCTTTAGCTTCCAGATATTAATATGGTGAACTGCTGAAGTGTGTATACTTTCTTATGGCAGACTATTTCTTTATGGTTTTCAATGTTATATATTTTCATGTCGTTAAATTTTTTTTTTTTTTTGAGACAGGGTCTCGCTTTGTAGTTCGGGCTGGCTCTGAGCTCACTATGTAGCCTAGGCAAGCCTCGAATTCAGCAATCCTCCTGTCTCTGCCTCTGCTGGGATTACAGGCGTGAGCCACCACGCCTAGCATTGTGGTATGTGGTATTGATGGCTGGTGGACGTCAGTCTCCACGCCCAGCATTGTATGTAGTTTCCGGGGATCAAACTCACGACCTTGCGCTTGCCAGGCAGGCGCCGGAACCACTGAGCTAACCCTCCGGCCTCAAAATGTGATTTTTAATAGCTGGTTCCACTACATAAACATCAATTTCACCATTTCCTATCAGATTTTGACTGTTACAAGTTTTTAATATGACAACACACTATGTAAATTAAATTAATGGCTTCTTAAATGTAAGTTCTACATTGTTCTTTTAGAATTCAAAGTATATACAATAATAAAATACAGTTTGACTACCCCTTGCTGTCCAATAAATTCTACTGAAAAAAAGAAATCAATCTAAGGCACAGCAAAAACTGAACAAAAGGAAGAAAATTTAGTCGATTTTTTAAAATCACTCTTTTAGCCTTGGTAGGAAACAGTTCCAGAATAGTAAGTCAACTTTCCTTCTACAGTGACTTATGTTTTCTACTTAGAATAATGAGCCATTACTTTGAGAAAGAACAGCACAAGATTTATAACAAACACCACTGTCAAAACCACTGCGTATGAAACCTAGGCTTTTCTATTAAGTAGAATTCCTAAAAAAAATCGTGCAAACAAAAGGTAACTATCACACAAGAGGAAAACAGGCTTTCTATTACACTGACATAATTTTTAATGAATTAATAAATGTTATATACTGTGTCTTCCTTCTTAAAGCCTCCCAATTATACCAAATATCATTCAAACTGCCAGAAGCAGGACAACAGTTCCAGGAACTCAAGAATCAATAACTAAACTCGTGGTAAATAATGTGGAAAATTTCAAAACAATCAGCATCAGCTTCCTGGCTCTTCTGCACAATTTATATTGCTTCACCATTTTGAAAACCATAAATTTGTACACATAAGTTTGAAACTCAAAAATTTACCCATCTGTTCCCACTTGTAGCCTATTGTCAACATCTATTAAATTCCCTAGTATTCTATAAAATTCCACAGTGAAGTAGGTCTGTTTAAACATCTAGATAAAGAAAATTATGTAACATATACACGCTATTGATTATATGTCACTGCAAACTCCTATTGAGAGTTCAAGAGACAACTGCAAAGATGAATTAAAACTTGCCTAAAATATTTACTTCCCCCTGTGCACAAAAGAAGCCAAATACAATTTTTTTTTTTTTCTTTTTGGAGACAGGGTCTCGCTTTGTAGTTCAGGTTGGCCCTGAGCTCACTATGGTGCCCAGGCAAGCCGCCGCAAACTCAGCAATCCTCCTGTCTCTGCCTCCCAAGTGCTGGGATTACAGGCATGAGCCACCACACCCAGCATTATATGTGGTTACCGGGGATTGAACTCAGGTCCTTGCGCTTGCAAGGCAGGCGCCGGAACCACTGAGCTAACCCTCCGGCCCCAAATACAATTTTTTATTGGAAATTCAAACCGGGATTAATAGCTCAGAATTCTGTACACTTAAATTTTCAGAAGTTGAATCCTAGAACTAAAAAACTAAATAACTTCCCCAAGAGTCTTTACCTAGTTCCCCAATCTTAGGTCTCCAGGGACTACTTTTCATAATCTCAAATCTCCTACAATAGATTACTGTAACCTGCCATGCTGTTTACAGGTGTCTGCACTTCCTCCAAAGAGAAAAGATGGGAGAGAGTGGGGAGAAAACAGAATGAGATTATACACAGTCCAATTAAAACCTTGTAAGACTGCTCCTTTTATAGCTGGGCTCTTTTCATTAAAGTTTAATACATTTTAAAGAATTACATTCACAGTACCACAATCTCTGCCCTCACGACTCTCTAGCTGGCTGACACGCGTTTCTCCTCAAATAAATAACATGCCTGTTGACTGATGCTTGCCATGCAACGCAAACAAGACGTTAACTGTCCTGGAAGACAAAAATCTCTCACTCAAGACTCCAAGTCCTGACCATACGCTTGAATTTAAAAGCACACTGGAACAACAAAAATCTTCCACCACATCTGTCACTTATGAGAACGACCTCGAAAAGCTCTCACTGCGACCCAATTTTAGGTCACAGCCCTTGTTTTCTTGCGCTTCTCCCCGACCCCGATAGTAATAAACTTCAAAGGGAATGGTGGAACGCGGTACCCTCTCTCCCTCCCCACGCAAAACCGACCAAAACAAAAAACAAACCAAAAAAACTAGCCAACTTGGAAGCTGGCAGGGCTCACGCGGAACCCGCGCCCTCTCGGGCCGAGAGGGCAGGGCGGACCGCAGGGAGGAGAAGCGGCCGGAGCTCCCCCAGCTCCTCGCGGAGACGCCGAGCAGGTGGGATTCCGGGAAGCCACCGCCGACTTACGTAACGGGCTTGTCAAACCCAGCGCCAGGATCTCCCCTCCCCGCCCCCACCACCCAAACAACAACAGCCCCAGGCCAGCCCGGGATGGGAAACCCGGACCCAGAACCCCGGAGACCCTCACGCGCCGCCGTAGGGGCGCGGACGCTGCTCGGCCCGGCCACGCTGCCCCGCGCTGTCTGAGCCTGCGGACAGGGTCCGGCTCTGAGGAGACCCGGGGGCGGCCGTGGCCGTCCGCGTCCCCGGCTGTCACCCTCTGGGGCCGTGACAGCTCCTCACGCCGCCGCTGCCCGCGTCGCCGCCCCCGCACTCACCTCCCCGCCTGCCCCCGCGCGAACAGCGTGTTGGGCTCGAGGAACAGCACCAGACCTCTCTCACGCTCGGCGGCGGGACACGAGGGGCTGAATGCCGCGGCGCCTCGAGCCTGCTGAGCTCATCCTAGTCCAGCGCTCCGCCCTGCGCGGCACCCCCGCCCGCCCAGGCCTGCCGTCTCAGTCAGACGGGACTCCCCCTCCCCTCGCGATCGCCGCTGCCTCCGCCTCCTTCTCCGGCTCTCGCCTCGGCAGACGCCGCCACCGGCGCCATTTTGGTAGTGACGCAAAGGTGGGGCGGAGATCGCGCCCGAGAGCACCAATAACAAGCCGAGTCTGGCCGGAGGGGCCGCAGAGGGCTGCGCAGAGGGTCGTGGGGTCCTAGCGCGAGTTCAGAACTGCGCGGGGGAGGTGGGTGGGGCGGGGCTCGCCTGGCTCGTGACGCGCGGTGTAGTTGGGGAAACGCGTCGTGGTTTCCCCTCAGGTCCGGGGATTCCGAACGCGAGGCGGGCGTGGGCGAGGTCTGCAATGCCTTCCTCTTTCACCACCCCGAGGCAAGTAGATCCAGTTTGCGCCTACTGACCAGTTTCTTCCTTCCTCCCGAGTCTCCCAGGAGACCTTTCTAGCTAGAACTCGGCGCGTGGGTCTGAGCTGCTTCTGGTCCCCAAGGACACTCAGGTTCTGCAGGAAACCCCCTGTGGGGTTAGCAACCGCCTCGAGAGTTTCGGTTCCAAGATAGAAGGTCAGGCAAAAAGGGGAATTCAAGGAGGTGCTCCGAGAGGTACATTGATAAAACACCTATTGTTGGCAGAAAGGTGTCAGTTACCTTTATTAATTGGATATGGCCTACCTAAGGCCAACTGTCTCCACCATTAATGGCTATTGGCAAGTTGCCTCTGAAAAATGAGAAAAATAAAAGTTGACTACCTCTAGAGAGTTACTTTGAGCGTTAAATTCTATAGTACACATGAAATGCTTAGTTTAGTGCCTAAAGTACTCAGTAAATGTTAGATATACCGTGGACAAATGAAGGCAGTAATAGGACCTCGAAAATCCTTCTGGCTTCAAGTCAACTTGTGCAAAACAGACATCCATCCTTCTTAGGGTCCAGTCGGTTTAGATTTTATGTTCTATTTTCACTTCTCCCACTGTAGTTGGCAAACATTCATTGACAAGTAAGCACAGGGGACATACAGATGAGGGAATAAGAAAGGCAGTTGTGGTCCAAGGAGAAGAGGGACCGTCAGTAACATTTGGAAAGAAAGTATGCTGTCATGGTTATGTAAAGAATTCCCGGACACCGTATACCAAAATGATTTTATAAGCGTGCTCGAGGGAAGACCTGTCTCTCTCCCCTAAGAGAAGGATCGGGAAATGGGAGAAAGGCCCTGGAAAGTCGTGTAGACAGAGGGAAAGACTGTGCAAAGAACCTGTGGGAGGAAGGAGCTTGGTGGCTGGAGCTGTGTGGAGTCCCTGATGCTTAAGAAATCTGTCTTAAAGAACCCTACCCTGAGACTAGGGAAAGTTGTAAGGACTCTGTTCTTCAGCCCCTATGAAGACCTGGAGATAGGATTGAGCTTGGCAGGATGATGCACATCTGTATTCCCAACACACGGAAGTGAAGGCAGGAGGATTACAAATTCAAGCTTGGAGAAAACTTAGCAAGACATTGACTCAAAATTTTAAAAAATAGCGAAAAGTTTAATGATATCGCCCAGTACAAACCCCCTGGGTTAAATCCCCACTACATACTGCAAAAGAGAAGTTTTTTCGGTTTATTTTCTAATTGTAAGCAGAAGTTGTTGAGAGCAGGGCACAAGGGGATTGCAACAGTGACACTTTGCTGTATGACATCTGTATTTATATTTCAGGCAGTATATGGAATGAAGAATTGGATTCAAAGTAAAAAAAAATCAGAGGTTGAGCCTGTCCAAACTAAGTGGTTCATATTATATATTCCAATCCCATTTTCTTATGTTTAAAAAAAGTATCGCATAATATTATAGACAGAAAAGCATTATTTTCACTGAATTATTTTTTTAGAACTTTTACTAAGGTTCAATTGGTAACACTTGTTCTTTTCCCATTGGACATATTTAGCCTTTTTTTTTTTTTTTTTTTTTTTTTTTTTTTTTTTTTTTTTTTTTTTTTTTTTTTTTTTTTTTTTTTTTTTTTTTTTTTTTTTTTTTTTTTTTTTTTTTGCTTTTAATCATTGCTACACCTGATGGATCCCTTTGAGTAGTTTGGTTAGTTTGGTGTATTAAAATAATTGAGCAGCACCAAAAGCATTTAAAATATGCATATTATATATGGTTTACAAGGTACAAGTTAAAATATTATAGGCACTTGCAAGAATAGCTTAAAGAATAGGATTAAGTTTCAAATTGAAGGTTTGTAGTTTTTTATTTTTCCTAATCAAGTAAAATAGCTCTGAAAATAATGATGTTGAAAAGCAATAAACAATGATCAAGCAGTATCTGACTGTGTTGCTCAGGACAACACAGTCCTGACTGTGTTGCTTAAGTATTTCAGAGCCCCTGTAGTTTTGACTCCCCCTCTCCATCCTGGCATGGGTCACTATGGTCACAGCTACACTCATTTAAACCCTAAATATGAGTTGGGCAAGGCATTCTAACAACCTAGAAGCGAGCCAGATAGAAAAAAACGTGGTTTATAAATCTTGGCCCCAAGCTATTTCTGAAATGATGTCATCTTTCACACCTGGAATTCTATCTAGCTGCTTTTTAGAAGTTATTTTAGAGTCCTGTCATTTGAATGATGAATGCAGGGAAACTATGAAACCAGTAACCATTTACAGCACTGGAAGCTCAAGCTGTTTTACAGCTCACTCCCCTCCACCTGTTAAATCCAGGTACCTTAATTGTTATGCCAGGCATTTCCCACATCTTTAAATGAAAACCTGAAGCCTTAAAGCAGTCCTTGATATGCATGCTTCAGGGCTTCCTTGTGGGCGAGAAAACCTTGCACCAAGAATTTACGAGCTCTTAGAGACTGGTTGGATGTGTCCGAAAGCAGAACATACTGTGCCAAAATGTATTCATTGTGAAATAGTCTTAGAGTGACATTGCAATATATTTAATCCACAAGTTGAATTTATTAGCAATGTGGTCAAAGCATCCGTTTTATTTCTTAAAAGGACCGATCTGGTGAAATTCTCCTTGAAAGACAGTTTATCTGCACCACTTGCACAAATAATAGTGACACATGTGGCATTAGAAATACTTGAGAGCAGCAGCTCAGGATGGGAGGGCTGCGGTGGGCTGAGACGCACTGCTGTCTCTGCCTTTCTGTGGCCTTCTGAGAAGTCATCTTTGACTCAGCACTTTTTTACCACTCCAAAAATTATCACTTCTTACCATTCTTGAGTCAGGAATCTCACCAGTTTAAACAGTTTGAGTTTTTACTCTTTAAAATGCAAAGTTACAGTGCTCGCTTCGGCAGCACATATACTAAAATGCAAAGTTACTTTAAAATACTGAGTCTGTTTGACATTGTGCACAGGCAGGTAAAGAAGGCCCCTTGAATTTCTTTAAGTGTAAGACGATATTTTCATAATTTGACAAAGTCACTTCGGTCAGCATTTTTGTACCAAACCCTGCGCTGAACACAAGCCTGAGGGATAGAAGTCACATGCGTAGAGATACAGCTTTACTAAAAGTCAGATTCAAACGAGTCCTTCACTAGACAGAAAAGCTTGAGCACCAAGGGGTTTTAGTTCTTATTTTGAAGATTGAAGGTGACCATAAAAGATGACTTTTTTTTTTTTTTTTTTGAGACAGGGTCTCGCTTTGTAGTTCAGGCTGGCCCTGAGCTCACTGTGGAGCCCAGGCAAGCCTCAAACTCAGCAATCCTCCTGTTTCTGCCTCCCAGAGTGCTGGGATTACAGGCGTGAGCCACCACACCCAGCAAAAGATGACTTTTGAACCAATCCTGAGAAAACCCGCCTACACTTTCTATGAAAAAAATGAGGATATTGTTTTGATGGGCATTGAGTTGAGGACTGAGGATTTAGAAGGCAAGAGATGCACTTCTTTTTTTTTCTTCTGTACATCTTAATAATAGATGTAATAAATGAAAGAGATGCTCATAAACCATTCCAACACTTTGACTGTCTTTGGGAGTGGCCAGAGGTTCAAATAACTTGGAAGGACGGATATCTGTGCTAACTTGCAGGTAATATGAGTCAGCTTTATTCACCTAGTCAGCACTCTAGGTGCAGTCTGCATGTTTGGGAAACATGAAGCTGAGCATATCAGACACCGGCTTTTCTTTTCATTGATTGGCCCAGACATGCATGGTGCAAGAGCGGATGGCGGGGACGTCCTTTTTATTGTCCATGCTTAAGGAACCTTGCCAGCAAAGGGAAACACTTGCAGTGGAAAAGAATAAACAACAACAATAGAACTTCTGTGTTCTATATAATCCCACAGAATAGGAGGCAGAAACATGGGAAATTTATGCTCCTACGCTTCACTATTGTATATTTAACTGCCTCCAGATTTCTCCACAAGTACACTTGAAACAGCATTTTCAAATGTGAACTCTTTGTCATTAGCCTAAACCTGTTACTCCCATATTCTCTTAATTTCTTGAATAGTAGTACAGTGTATCTAATCACAAAAGTTAAAACTTGTGACCCGTCAATTCCTCTTTTCTTTGTTCATTGAGACCTAATCACTCATCAAAACCAACTGACATCGCCTCCTTAACATCAATAATATTCTTCCTCCCCTCTTTTTGCCCTCTCCCCTATAGGCTATTTTTGTGTGTGTGGTACTGGGGTTTTAAAATTTTTTATTAATATATTTGCTATATATAGTAATTACATTCATCTTGGGGAATTGGCACATATACATAATCACCTCTTGATATTGCTACCCCTACATACACCCTTTCCCAGATTCCCCGGTACTGGGGATTGAACCCAGAGCTTTGTGCATGTTAGGAATATCCCTGGCCCTTAAAACAAAGTACATATTTTCACACAATGTCTCACTAAGTTGTCCAGACTAGCCTCAAAATTGGAAGTTTCCTGCCTCAGCCTACTGAGTAGTTGGGATTACAGGTATTTGTCACTGCAAGGGCCTCAACTGGGAGAAGGCTCTGTTGCCCATAAAAGTTCCTTATCCTGGGGCGGAGATTTAGCTCAGTGGATCCGGCACCTGCCTCGCAAGTGCAAGGTCCTGAGTTTGATCCCTGCTAACCACATACAATGCTGGGTGTGGTGACTCACACCCACCAGCAATCAATACCACATAACCACAGTGCCAGTTGTGGTGGCTCACGCCTGTCATCCCAGCACTCGGGAGGCAGAGGCAGCAGGATTGCTGAGTTCGAGGCTTGCCTGGGCTACATAATAAGCTCAGGGCCAGCCTGAACTACAAAGCGAGACCCTGTCTCAAAAAAAAAAAAAAAAAAGTTCCTTATCCCCCTTTTGCACACATGCATACAGATAGATGAGTCATTTATATCAAGGGCAAATTTAATTCAGGACAAACTCTAACAATAAGCTTATTCAAGACTTGGAGATTCATAGGCTTTTAATGATAAATACTTAAATTTAAAGCAGAAAAGATCCACCAAGCCTCTTGTAAGATGGTTTTCTCATTAACTAGTCTCTATAAGCTATTTTAAACACTTCAGTGTCAGTATTGTTTTACCTTCTGCTAGAAATAGACATCCTTCCTCTACCTTCTCCATTCATATCCCTGCAGGTTTTCATATGTGGTTGTAATTATTTTAGCAGCGTCTTTAATAAACAGTCTTGTTGATTTAATAGATTTTTCAATACTGTAATGAAAACTTATCTAATGTAAAATTATGCTAAAAGGGAAAGAGGAAGAATTAAGTTGAGATGAGGCTTCTGTTTGAAAATATTGGCACTGGAATGGAAAAAAAGCTTTTAAAGTTGGCACAATAGGACAGTGGTACCAGACTTGTGCCTGCCTTTGTGGCGCTGTGTGAGAGTAATAGATGGTACAGTCCGAGAAAAGACAGCCACGGAATTTTTGACGTCAGATTACATGGAGTATGTAATGATAGTGGCCAGAATTAACTAATTAGATGCTAAAAGGGAATGGGAAAAGAATGTCTTATGAAGACACAAGAAACGTATTCTTCCACTTCATAATCTCCCGTAAAGTTAGGCTCTGTTCACTACAAAGAAAGGACCAAGAGTCACAGTATTAAAGATAACAAAAGTGACCATTGCAAAGGAAAATGCCAAGTGTGTTGTCCAAGTAACATACACAGCAGCATGATGGGATGAGATGAAGCAGAGCTGAATGGACCGCATTACACAACAGACAGTGATAAAGTGGACTTAAAAGTTAACATCTCATCGACCTCCTAATGGCTTTATGAGTCTCTCATAAATTGATTTCATATTTTTCAGAGCCACACCACAGATTTCTGTGTAGGGAACGGCCTCAGTGATCATCCAGTGATCCATTGCATTTTCAGAATAGTGACTATTAGGCCCACTCTTGACTTCTCCAAACTTTTATGCCCCCATTGAACTGAAATGAGCTAGGACTAGAATCCAAATTTTCCAATTCCTTGTTCTTGACTTTCTGTATTATATATATACTGAGCAGTTCTAAGAATTCATTACTACTAACTCCCCATGAAATAAGTTGGACACATAGGAGACTCCTTATCAGACAGGAAGAAACTGAAACTCAGGAAGGAAAAGTAAATTTCCCAAGTCATATGGCTGGATTTGACCTGAAGTCAGGCCTTATAATCCCTGGGCTAAAAGGCTTCTACCAAAGAGACCACTGAAACCTCAAAAGCTATGTGTCTAGGCACAGAATTCACTCCATACTGTAGCTATTCTACATTGTACCTAGTGTACAGTGTACCCTGCTAGGTGCCATAGAAGGGATTACAAGATTAAAAGTCTTTTTGCAAAATTAGATTTCTCTAAACTCTCTGAAACACTCTTACCTGGAAAATACATGCCTTTTTGATGGTTAATTAACTAACAAGTAGTAAGCCTTCCATACAATATTAGAAATATTATGCTATAGTATTAGAAATATTTGTAACCTTTCATCAAAGGATGAGCTTCACTGATCCTCTATGAAGAATCAACCAGAAAAGTAAACATTAAAAAGTCTGCCAATACCAAAGATTAGGCTCTGACAAACTGGAACTTTTATGCTCTATTGGTAGAAAGAAACATCAAATGACCCAACTCTTTTGGAAAGTATTTCTGAAATATTTTAGTGAAATTAAAAAGAAATCAATACATGTATATACTTTAAAATATATATATATATGCATATATATATAAAACCATTCCATTTCTGTGTCTATACTCTAATGCAGTTTGCTCCAAACTATATGATTCATGAACCTTTTAGCGAATTGTGAAATCAATTTTGTTGCTGCAACCATTTTTTTAGACTCAGTGTGTCTCATTGTGTTGCCCAGGCTGATCTCAAACTCCTGGGCACAAGTTCACTTACCTCAGTGAGCAGCTGGGACTACAGGCATGTGTCACTGTGCCAAATTTCCATCATCTTTTTAATGAAACAGAAGAGTTATGTCAGAGCAACAAACTGTTACGCATGCACACCCACACACACCCACACACACTAGATGTCATGGTGTGCCGCCTCACTTCTCCCTCTCCAGGACCGAAGCATTATTCTTCCACCTTCTAGGAGTGCTGGCAGCCAAGAGCTTTTAGCTGAGTCCCTTTCTGGGACTCTCTCCAGGAAGACAGCTAATTTGCCCCAGGTCACTTCCTCTTTCTGGATGCAGCTGTATCCGGGAACTGGTCAGTACAATTATATAAAGGCCTGGTCCTCTTGCCCCATGGAAATAATCTGAAGGATCATTGCAGCCTGTGCCAGGACCGGCTTCACCACAGTCCAGCTTCTTCCTGTGCCTGTTGCTGCCTCTTTCACTTTCCTACAACAGGTGCAGACCCTGAGCCACTTCTCAGTAAGCACCCTACGCACAAATCTCCATCACAAGTTTTGCTTCCCAGGCAGCCTGGCCTGTGACGATACATGACCAAAACTACACATTTTCACTCTAACTGCTGGCCCCAAGAGCTTCAGAACCCTAAAGCAGCTTGTACATGTGCATGAGGAGACACGATTGGGATGTTGTATTGCTACACTGTGTATTACTCTTAGTAATGATAGGGCAAAAATGAAGTGCGCATTGACAGGAGAACCATGGACAGTTGTACAGTAGAACACTACATAATAATTAGTAAAATCTACTAAGACCTTAGTCACTTTCTTCCTCTCTGGGACAAAATATCTAACACGCCCAATTTGAGAAGTTTATTTTGGTGCAAAGTTTCAGTCTATCCTTGGCTGACTCCTGGCAGGAAGGTGTAGCGGGGGAGGGTCTGGTGGAGGAAAGCTGTGGGCGTCATGGTGGCAGGAAGCAGAGAGGAAAGTATCCCCAGACCTGCCTCTTCCAGCTAAGTCAAGTATACTGCCCAGATTCAAGCCTTCAATCTCCTTCCAAAAGCCCCATCTACGAGTCCAGAAGGCTCTTGGGAAACATTTATATACAAATCCTAAGAGATCTACTGACATGAACTGATCTCTAAACTACAAGCTTATACACCAACTTCAGGATGGTGGTTGCCTGTGGAGAAGCAAAGGAAATGGGATGAGGTTGGGGCTTCAACTGTGTTGCTTTAAAAAAAAAATCTAAGCAAGAAAATGATAAATGTTAAATTTATATAAGTACATGGTTCTCTTTTGTTTAAAAAAAACTATATTGCTAAAGTATTTCAAAATTAAATTTCATTCAACAAATCAAAGCAAGGTATTTTTAACTTTATCTTTCTATCAGGAAGCAGTAAAATGACAGTTAACACAGCTTCCTCTTATACAAATGAACTGGTCAGAATTGAATGGTTCCTGCAATGTAGAATTATAATTATAACTTTTTGGTTAATTTATTATACATTGTATTTTTCTTGCATTATTTTCATTACTACTAAACTGTATGTAGTGGGGATAATACCAGCTTTTTAGGAAATCATCAGGCCCTGCTGACTTTTTTTTTGAGACAGGGTCTCGCTTTGTAGTTCAGGCTGGGCCTGAGCTCACTATGAAGCCAGGCTAACCTGGAACTCAACAATCCTCCTGTCTCTGCCTCCTGAGTGCTGGGATTACAGGCGAGAGCAGCCATGCCTGGCATTGTGGTATGTGATACCGGGGATTGAACTTGGGACCTTGCACTTGCTAGCCGGATGCCAGAACCACTGAGCTAAACCACCAACCTGAGATACTATTTCTATCAAAAGTTTTCTCTTGCCCCTCAGTAGTCAGTTCCTCCTTACCTTTCTGCTCTTCAGCCATGTATTGAATTTTATTCCCACAGTACTAACCTTTCCTGGATAACAAGCACTTATAATCATAGACTATGTCACCTCTTGAGGCATGTTTTTTCAATTATCACAGGCCTTTGAGATTTGCCTGTGTTGCCTCATGCACACATCAGTGGCCTGACCCTCTTGTTGCTGAGCAATATTCTGTCCCCTAAAGACACTACAAATTTTAACCTATTTTCAAGTTGGTGGACTTTTAAGATGTTTCCAGTTTCAGTGGATTATAAATAAAGCTTCCATAAACATTTGCATACAAGTTTTTGCATGGAACTACACCTTCATTTTCCTTGGCTCAATACCTAGGTTAGAGTTTATTAACTATAAAAGAGATTGTCATATTTTCTGTAAATTCCCCCAGTATGGAATGTGCCAGTTCCAGTTGCTCTACCTGGTTTGAGCTTATTTTGGTTGTTTGGATTCCTGTGTGTGTGTTTGTGTGTGTGTGTGTGTGTAATTTTTAAGACATTTTAATCAGTATATAACAACATATCGTTGTGGTTTTATGAAGTGTGGAAAAATATAGTGTTTATATTTCAAAATTTTATTACAATAGAAGACACGTTATCCTTAATCCCCCTCCCCAAATTCTCCACTTCTCTTTTTAACACATTTATCCCAATACATTTGCAACTTTCTGAAGCTGTTCTGGAAGTCCTCTTTTATGAGAGTTTTTAGTTGCTTACCTATGGCTTAGTATCTCAAATTAAGTAAAAACATTTACTTTTCATGGTCATTTTTACTCTGAAGAAGAGCCAAAAGTTGAATGATGCCAAATCCAGAGGAAAAGGTGGATGAAGACACACTATAATATTTATTTTTATTTATTTATTTATTTTGAGGCCAGGTCTCACTTTGTATTTCAGGCTGGCCCTGAGCTCACTGTGTAGCCCAGACAAGCCTCAAACTCAGCGATCCTCCTGCCTCTGCCTCCGGAGTACTGGAATGACAGGCATGAGCCACCACATTCTGGCACTGTGGTGTGTGGTACTGATCGCTGGTGGATATGAATTACCACTCCGGTATTGTTGCATGTGGTTACTGGGGATCGAACCAGGGACCTTGTGTTGCTAGGCAGGCTCTGAAACCACTGAGCTAAATCTATGCCCACTACAATGTTTTTATTCGAGAGTAGTTTCCATAAATGTTTGATCAATGAGGTCTGATCAAAAGATACAGTGAGAAATTTTAAAAATTATCAGAGTAAAAGACTGCCATTAATCTTTCTCATAATCCTTAAAATACTTCCCCTTACTTCAAACACTCTGGTCACTCTTGGCAATGTGTCTTTTACTATAATAAGTTTTTCTTTTTAATTTAAACATTCAGTGTATTTTTTAATCATTCCTTTTAAGTTTCTTGGATGACTAATGATGCTGAGTAAGTTTTCATAAAATTTGAACAAGAAAATGTGTCAAAGACTGAATCATTACTAAATCATCTTTTCTACCCTGAAAATGATAAGAGAATTTTTTTAACTTCCCAATTCCAGAACTATTGTACTTTCTGAAATTGAAAAGGGAAAAAAATAAAACAAACAAGAAAAAATAGTGAATTTAGTTGGCCTTGTAGGAATGGCCATTGTAGCTAAACATTTCACAGCAGCGATGAGAAGTTAAAAGAATAGGGAATGAAGGCCAGAGATCTAGCTCAGTGGTTCCAGCTCCTGCCTAGCAAGTATAAGGTCCCTGGTTCGATCCCTGGTAACCACATACAACAATATCAGGCATGGTGGCTCATGCCCACCAGCAATCAGTACTAGACACCACAAATGCTGGGCTTGGTGGCTCAAACCTGTAATCCCAGCACTCAAGAGGCAGAGGCAGCAGATTGCTGAGTTTGAGGCTTGCCTGGAATACATAATGAGCTCAGGGCCAGCCTGAACTACAAAGTGAGACCCTGTCAAAAAAAAAAAAATATATATATATGGAATGTCAAAAGGCAAAAAAATACCAAGGTCATTTCCACTACATCCCTAGATCTTCAGAACAGTATCTTTTTATTCCATGGAGCATTTAGGGTTCAAGTGAAATTGGCTAACTTGTAATAGAAGGAGAAAGTCACTGGAGGTTAGTGTTATCCAAAAAGCACATGTAAGAAATACATCTAAAGAACAAACTAAAAAAAGTAAGCAGAACTAGAGCATGGTCAGTAGTGAAACTGTAAATTAGCATAAGAAGTGGTTGTGGCTTGGAAAGAGGTCTCTGCTAGATTGTTTTCTTACCTCTTTGTTTTGCATACATTTGGTTTCATTTTTTGAAGAACATGAGCAAAGTTTAACATGGTACCTAAGCAAATTTAATATGATCTACAAAATCTAATGCAGAAATTCTATTAATACTTCAACTAATGGACCTATTTAGGGAAAAGCAGAATTTTAGAATGTGAGTCTAATGTGTAAAGATAACAAATATAAAACAAGTCCTCATATCCAGAAAACATAGGGAGTCTATTTATAAGGAGCTACAATAGTGCAAAGTGGACACTAATTGATGTTATGTAGGGGTTTCCAAAGCAACAGGAAAGTTGAAAAAAACATTTGAAGATCAGTCTGTTAGAAATAATTAAAGGTGAAAGTTTTGGGGAGTTTTGATAATGCCTATCTCAGTCCTAAGAAATTCAAGGAATTTGAATCACTGGACTAGAAGCTGATTGGTATAAACAAAGATATTAGAGAGGCTGGATATCTGTGCTACTGACTAGAGTGGACCAGAGGATCTTACAAATGAATTCGCTTTTGTCACTAATATCACTTTGACATGTGAAAAGATGTATGGTTTAAGTGAGTGCACAGCCTGTGAAGCAAGGTTTTGTTCCAGATGTTAAGCAGCTGTAGAAAAAGATCTGTTATTTTCTGGGAACAGGAAAGACACCAGCAATGCATGTTTTATTTGTGAAGAGACTGTGCTTTTAGATCATGATTATTAGCATACAGTTTCTGGAAAGTTTTTATGTGAGGCCTAAAAACAAAACAAAACAAAACAAAAAAACAACCTAGTGTTTTTCTTTTGGACCTAAATTCCTTCAAATCAGAACTTACGATGCTAATTTGTTCAAGAACTGTACAGATGTCTCTGAGAAACTTTTTTTTTTTCTTTTTGAGACAGGGTCTCGCTTTGTAGTTCAGGCTGGCTCTGAGCTCACTATGTAGTCCAGGCAAGCCTGAAACTCAGCAATCCTCCTTTCTCTGCCTCCCGAGTGCTGGAATTACAGGCGTGAGCCACCACACCCGGCATTGTGGTATGTGGTATTGATTGCTGGTGGGCATGAGTTTCCACGCCCAGCATTGTATGTGGTTACCGGGAATCAAACTCAGGACCTTGTGCTTGCTAGGCGGGTGCCGGAACCACTGAGCTAATCCTCCAGCCCTCTGAGAAACTTTTGTAATTTTTTTTTTAATCTGTAACTTCATAAGAAATAGGAAAGGGAATTTTTTTTGCCTTGAATAAGGACTTGAGGAGAAGGCTCAGATGTGAAATAGCTCAGATGGCTGTTTTTCATTTTATTTTGTTTTGCTTTGGTTTTTGTTTTTCCTTAGTTTTATTCACTAATGAGAAACTATTAAGATATGAATGAGTCAATCTGGATTCAGGGACACTAGGGCAGATGGGGGTGGTGAGCTATTACTTTCTGTTAACTACTTACCCTCCACTCCAAGGACATTTTAATCTTTGCATCTATACCTTTAAATTTCCCCCTATTCAATATTTTATAATCAAGACTATAATTATTTGAAGGACTTCTCAAATGATTCTTACATTGTCTATCATTTATTTTGTAAAACCAGTTCTTTGTTGAACCAGTTCTTAATTACATAATTTATATCAACCTGGGTATATCCCAAGAATGGTTGCTAAGTATTAATTATCACCATTATCAAAAATAATCACATTTACACACACACATATTCATATGAGCAGACATTTACACAGGAGAGTCCTGACATTCCCTTTTTTCAATCAACTAGTAATAACCTTGACATAAGACAAATAAATTTATAGAAAACTAATAAATCCCATCTCAAAGCCTGAACCCTCAAAAGGAATTGCATGGGACCACATACCTGATTAGTACTCCATAAATGATGATCGACTGTTGCTGTTTCATTAGTCTTCATAATTCACAGATTATAAAGATGGCAATCATTTACTGAGGAAATTACATGTCCTTAATCCAGTTTTTTCCAAACTTTAGTCTCTGCAGGAACCACTTTAATCTTTAGTAACAACCTGGGTAGAAGCTCAGAACACTTAGCAATTTTGGCTTTAAAAGTCAGATACCTGCTAGAGACCTTCATGTGAAAGTTAGTGGAATACTCTTTCCCCTAATCACTTTTTTTTTCTGCTTTGTTCTCCTCTCCAGTTTACAACAGAAACAGCTATGTTACAACCACCTGGCAAGGTTTCACAATAGAGGGGCCTTGAAAGAGAACGGCACTGCCCAGCTGAACAATTAAGCAATGAAAATGGAATAAATGAAACCAGGCTTGGTAGACTTTGTACGGTTCTTTTTACAAAGAAACTTATGGCCTTTGTGGAGAATGTCACTCTGTGAGTGACCATGACCTTTTCTATATCAGGGAGATCTCACTTGCTGTGATATCCAGTGACAGTCCTGCGACTAAGACATGACCCTATTACCTACGAATAATCCATTTTCCACTAAAATGCAGCTTCAGAAAATATGTTTGGCTACTTGTTTAACTGTTATAGTGTTTATTTCTCTTAAAAACTGCAAAAATCCGGGCTGGGGATTTAGTTCAGTGGTTCCGGCATCTGCCTGGCAAGCATAAGGTCCCAAGTTTGATTCCCTGGGACCACATACCACACTGCTGAGAGTGATTGTTCACGCCTGTAATCCCAACACTAGGAGGCAGAGGTAGGAGGTTTGCCATGTATTCAAGGCTTGTCTGGGCTACATAGTGAGTTAAAGGCTTGAACTACAAAGAGAAGACTCTGTCTCAAACAACCAAAAAAAAAAAAATTGCAAAAATCACTGAGGGCACATATATGCTTTTTTTTTTTTTTTTTTTTTGAGACAGGGTCTTGCTTTGTAGTTCAGGCTGGCCCTGAGCTCACTATGTAGCCCAGGGAAGCCTCGAACTCAGCAATCCTCCTATCTCTGCCTCCCGAGTATAGGCGTGAACCACCACACCTGGCACATAGATGTTTTTAAAATGTACTATACATATCTACACATTTGAACTACATCAGCATGTGAATTAAAGAGCTGAAATAGTGCTCTGAAACCAAAGCTTGTTTCTCAAAGTGTTTTAATCACTGTTACTCTTTTTTTGTTTTCCAAGAGGCCTAATTACCCAGGTCACAGATGATTTACTAGGTGTCAAAGTTTATTTTTTCCTAAATTTTGATTCTGATATGAAGTTGAAATGATAAGGAGCAACATGTGGGCCTCTGTGATATCCTGAAAGTTGTCTGTAGGCTGCACATGGTTCAAGATAACCATGTCATATGTTGTCATCGGAACTGATACCTGACCAGCTCGAGATATTTTGGAAGCACAGTGTACCCAAAGCCAGTCTCAGGAGAGCAACTTCTCACATTTTTCTCCATTCCTACAAACATAAGCTCATTTTTTTAATGTGGAAACTTGAAGAAAAGTTTTTAAACACTTTTATTCAGTAGTTGTGGATAAATTGCAAGGATTCCTATAAATGTCACAAGCCAGTGGCTAACAGTTCAGTAATGTGGTTTCCTAACCACGGAAGTGTGTTCAGCCAATCATTGGTCTCAGGATCTATTAAACAGGTTTAATCGTGTGACTGGGAGATTTTAGAATAATAAGTGAAACTGAAGCCTCAGAATAAATGTGATTCTGGAGCAGTATTGGATCTCAGCTTTCCTTCATCTTTGTTAAAAACTTTTTCCTATATAAGTTTTTTGAGTTCTCAACTAATGGGAGTGATTTCCTTCAGGTGACCTTGGCCTTGGTTGAATTTTCCATTAAGTGGTTCATTGGAAACTTATTAAGTAAGCTATTATCAAGACACTGAAGTCTTTCCTAGGTAGCCCATGAAACTAAAGAGTTATGTAAAATTGTCTTCACTCAATCTATTTTCTTCTATAGTTAATTAATGGAAAGTGATTACTTATATATGTAACAGTGCCAAAGCATGGTTTAATCTGAAATAGTGAAGAATCTCTTGCCTTTGTGGCAGTGTCTACATGGCATGTGTGCACACACACACACACACACACACACACACCAACATACCCACGTATACAAGAGTAGAAATTTGGTGAGTACTGAGTTCAGTTATTTTGAGAAATAGGAAAAGCTAGTCTGGACTATGTGGTCTGAATTATTTGGGTTGGGCTAGATTCTTTTGGGTTTGATTCCTCACATTTTTAAAATACCATTGCTCAAAATAAAAAAAAAATAGCAATATGTTCCATGTTGCTGACAATTCCTACCAGAAAAAGAAAGCAAGGGAAAGTGTATTACAGTTATCAGCACAAGTAAACAAGCAGCAGGCTGCCCCTTGGGTGTGTAACAAGATAAATGTAAGAATTCAGTTTCTAGGCAAGAATAATCTATCATACACTATGATTTTTCATTTTTTTCAAAGTGAGGGAAACTTTATTTAGAACTTTCTCTTCATGTTAAAGCTCATTAACAAAAAAGAGCTCAAATTCAGCTTTTTGTTATAGCTGAAGTACTCTTTTAGCTAACAAAAAATTTCTTGATTCAGCCTTAAACTTATGAATCAGGTTATTCTTGGAGTGGTGACTTGGTTCAGAAAACCAGTGTCATGTACAACTCTGAATTAGAAGTCTCAGAAGAAAGAAAAGCTACTTTTCTTAATTACACTGTGTTTTACAAGATTACTCCTTCTAAAATTAGATCTGTGATGGCAAAACAGTTGAAGGACCATAGCTGTTTCAGAGACACAATTCAACTACCTTTCTGTACCTTAATCTACATATATTTTGCAATTGTAGAAGATATACAAAACTATGGCAGGATACTGATAAGCCCAGCAGTTTGGGAGGCTGAGGTAGGAGGATTGCAAGTTTGAGGTCCAGCTGGGCAATTTAGCAAAACCTTGTTTTAAAACAAAACAAAACAAAACACTCAGGCAAACATACTGGGGATATAGCTTAGTATGAGTGTCCATGAATTGATCCCTGCTGCTATACACACACAGTGTTACATTAAAATGTAGTTATTTGAGTCTGATGTGTATGAGCTTATTTGTTGCTACATGTTAGAAATCTAAAAATAGACTTCCTTTTTAATTAGGACAATTTTGTGTAGACTCTTATAAAGCTTCTAGGAATAAGAACTGAATTCACTTCCACTTTTCTCTCTCTCTCTCTCTCTCTCTCTCTCTCTCTCTCTCTCTCTCTCTCCCTTTCTCTCCCTCTCTAATGGTAGAAATTGAACCCAGAGCCTTTGCACTGAGGTATATTGCCAGTCCCCCTCCCTTATTTATTTGTTGATTGATTGGTACCGGGAATCGAATTCAGGGCCTCATGCTTGGCACATAGGTGGTAAGCTACTGAGCTACATCCCTGGCCCTCTCTCTTTATTTTTTTTAATTTGAGACATGTGCTTGCTAAATTGCTAAATTGGCCAGAGCTTTCAGCCCTCCTGCCTTAGCCTCGCACAGCGCAGCATTCACTTTTTCTTTTTTTTCTTTTTTTTTTTTTTCTTTTTGAGACAGGGTCTCGTGTTGTAGTTCATGCTGGCCCTGAGCTCTCTATGGTGCCCAGGCAAGCCGCCGCGAACTCAGCAATCCCCCTGTCTCTGCCTCCCGAGTGCTGGGATGACAGGCGTGAGCCACCACGTCCGGCATTGTGGTATGCGGCGTTGACTGTTGGTGGGCGTGTCTCCACGCCCAGCATTATATGTGGTTACCGGAGATTGAACTCAGGTCCTTGGGCTTGCGAGGCAGGCGCCAGAACCATTGAGCTAACCCTCCGGCCCAGCATTCGCTTTTTCTTAAAATTTGCCATTAGTCAGTAGTCTCTCAGAGGTCCTACTGTGTTTTTACCCATTCTGACTCCTTCTTTCTTTTTAAATAGGGTCTCACAGTGTATTTTAGGCTGACCTTAAACTCTCTCAGTAGCCCAAATCAGCCTCAAACCCACAGAGATCCTCCTACCTCAACCTCTCTAGTGCTGTGCACCACCAGGCCCAGTTCTGACAATGTCCTACAAAGTTATTTAGCACGATATAAGCGTTTGGCAAATGCAGAAAGTTTTAAAAACACTGCTACAGGGCCGGAGATTTAACTCAGTGGTTCTGGTGCCTGCTTAGCAAGTGCAAGGTCCCTGGTTTGATCCCTGATAACCACATACAACCAGCAATCAGTACCACATACCACAGTGCTGGGCGTGGTGGTTCAAACCTGTAATCCCAGCGCTTGGGAGGCAGAGGCAGAAGGATTGCTGAGTTCGAGGCTTGCCTGGGCTACATAATGAGCTCAGGGCCAGCCTGAACTACAAAGCCAGACCCTGTCTCAAAAATAAATAAATAAATAAAAATAAAAATTAAAAATACCCAGCACTCGGGAGGCAGAGACAGGAGGATTGCTGAGTTCGCGGCGGCTTGCCTGGGCATCATAGTGAGCTCAGGGCCAGCCTGAACTACAAAGCGAGACCCTGTCTCAAAAAAGCGAAAAAATAAAATAAAATAAATTTTTAAAATTAAAAATTAAAAATAAAAAAATGCTACAATTAAGATAGGGAACATATCCTGGGTATGGAGAACCAACATTGTCAAAATGGCTATACTCCCACAACTACTATACACATTCAATGCAATTTCAGTTAAAATTCCAACACTATACTTCACAGAGCTAGAGAAAATAATACAAAAATTCATCTGGAACCACAAGAAACCTAGAATAGCAAAAGCAATTCTAAGCAACCATGACATGGCAGGGGGTATTACAATCCCCAATTTAAAACTCTACTGTAAAACCACTGTGATAAAAACTGCATGGCATTGGCAAAGTAACAG
This sequence comes from Thryonomys swinderianus, assembly GCA_004025085.1. NCBI lineage: Eukaryota > Metazoa > Chordata > Mammalia > Rodentia > Thryonomyidae > Thryonomys > Thryonomys swinderianus. The sequence goes on from PVIC010025347.1 coordinate 24,020, forward strand.
ACCCAAGGACCAGTGGAATAGATTAGAAGATCCAGAAACAACCCTGGATACACTAAACCAGCTAATCTTTGACAAGGGAGCCAAACATTCTCAATGGAGGAAAGATAGCCTCTTTAACAAATGGTGCTGGAAAAACTGGGCTTTAACCTGCCAAAAACTAAAGCTAGACCTATCTCTTCACCATGTACAAAACTAAATTCACAATGGATTCGAGACTTAAACATTAAAATAGAAACAATAAGCCTGCTGGAAAACAGGTTAGGTAAAACTCTTGGAGACATTGGCTTAGGCAGAGACTTCATAAATAAAACCTCTATAGCATAAGAACTAGCAGAAAGAACCAACAAATGGGATCTCATCCTACTGAAAAGCTTCTGCACAGCAAAAGAAGTCACTGGCACTGCTAAAAGATACCAACAACATGGGAAAAAATCTTTACTAGCTGTTTATCAGACAAAGGGCTATTATCTACAATATATAAAGAACTTAAACAGATCAGCCTCCCCAAATTTAAAGACCCAATTCAAAAATGGGCATCTGAAATGAACAGATACTTCTCAGAGGCAGAAGTCAAAGCAGCTAAGAAGCATATTAAGAAATGTTCAACATCACTGGTCATTCGAGAGATGCAAATGAAAACAACACTGAGATTTCATCTCACTTCACAAAGAATGGCTGTTATTACAAAATCAATCAACAATAAATGCTGGCGAGGCTGCAGGGAGAAAGGAACCCTTCTCCACTGTTGGTGGGATTGCAGACTTGTGCAACCATTGTGGAGATCCGTGTGGAGATTTCTCAGAAAACTAGGACTAGGGGTCCCATTCGACCCTGCTATCCCCCTGCTAGGAATATACCCAAAGGAATTTTAAAAATCACATTGGAAAGACAGATGTACACCCTTGTTCATAGCAGCTCAGTTCGTGATAGCCCCATCTTGGAAACAACCCAAATGTCCATCAACTGGAGACTGGATAAAGAAGATGTGGGTTGGGGCTGGAGATTTAGCTCAGAGGTTCCGGCGCCTGCCTTGCAGGAGCAGGGTCCTGGGTTCGATCCCAGTAACTACATACAACAATGCTGGGCATGGTGACTCACATCAAACAGCAATCAGCAACACATACCAACACAATACAGGCTCACGCCTGTAATCCCAGCACTCAGGAGGCAGAGACTGGAGGATTGCTGAGTTCGAGGCTTGCCTGGGCTACAGAGTGAGCTCAGGGCCAGCCTGAACTACAAAGCGAAACCCTGTCTCAAAAAAAAAAAAAGATGGGCCGGAGGGTTAGCTCAGTGGTTCCGGCGCCTGCCTCGCAAGCGTAAGGACCTGAGTTCGATC
>PVIC010025348.1:0-25444 GCA_004025085.1 Thryonomys swinderianus
CCACAAGTTAATTCTCATTTTTACCCATATCCCTACCCACTCCCCCCTCCTCCCCCCTTATACATGCTCTTTTATTTTCTTTCTGTATCATATTTATTCCTTCCTAAAGGGGAAAGTTTACGTTGGCTCATAGCCACACTGCCTGACTGATTGGCTCTGAGCAGAAATGGCATGGTGGAAGGGTCTGGGTGGAGGAGAGCTGCTCTTCCATGTCACCCAGGAAGCAGAGACTAAAGAGAGGGACTGAGCAGGCACATATACCCTTGTAGTTTGCGCCCATAGTGACCCATCCCTTTCAACCAGGCCCTACCTCCTAACACCATGTTCAGTATGGATTTATTAGTAGATTAATCCACTGATGAGTATAAAGCCTCCATAATCTAATCACTTTCCACACACACATGAAAAATGGCAAGGTGGTATTTTATGTCTAAAACATAGGAGACCCAGAGGGTTTTCTAAATTTTAAACAGGGTCTTCAAGAAGCAGACAGGGAATGTGAGTGAAAGCCAAACAGATGGGGACAGTGACAACACGAGGCTGAATTCCTACTTAGCTCCAGTTGGCTCTGAGCCTAAGGGGATATTGCCAAAAATCCTAACCTTTCGAAGATGGTCTCAAATCAGGATTTTCGTACTGTTAAAATATTAGTGACAAATTCAAAATTTAAAAAATACAACACTGAACCAAACACTCTAGCTGTTCATTTTCACCTCTCACATTACCATTCACAGCACCTGGTTGCTGAAATTACCACCTCCTTCTGGCAACATAGCCAAATTGCAGGTTTCACTCTGGGGGGACCACAGACTTGACTTGCTAGAGAACTCCAGGATAGAATAGACATTGGTGAACCTGTTAAAGTGGATAAAATGTTGCCTGGGAAGCTGGAGTGGTTTAAGAAAAAGAATAAGAACTCAATGGAAGGTATCAAAGGTCAAACTTCACCAGTGTCCCAGTTTGGTATGGGACTGGGACAAGCTTCACGACAGGGAGTTAAAGTTAGCCAGCAGTTGATCTTGGATTGAGGCTGTAATGTGATGCAGGCAAGTGGCTGTGGTGCTGACTGATTTATAAAACCACCCATAACCAAGGCAGCCAGCCTCCTATTTAGCAGCAGGGCCAGCCTTAGAAAAGCCACCCTGTGGAAGTCTGCACCTGCAGCTCTCAACTTATCCTTATTCTCCTGCACCACAGATAATGCTAGTCCTATGTGGCTCTGACCCTTCCTCAGGCAGGAAGCTCTGCACCAGGATTTCCTGAGCTTCCTGGAAGCAGGGTCCTTAAACTAACCATCCTCAATCTCTCCTTCATCTTCCCTTAGGATGTTGACTCATCCATCTCTCTGTCTGCTTTTCCTTTGTTCTCAAGAGAAACTATTACTAAACAGTAGAAGGTGTTTTCTTCAGGTCAAGATTTCATAAAGCACAGAAAGCACCCCAGGCTATGGCAGTTAGAAGAGGCTGGGTGTCCACTGAAGGGAAACGGGCCTGTGGCAGGGCAGAGGACAAGGGTGCTGGAAACCAGCATCACTAACTATCCTCCACCCCAAGATGAGTACTGGTGGCTAAACGCTGGTCTTTTTCAACTCCTACTAAGATCCTACATCTCATCTTCAAGGCCCTTTCCAAGGCCATGACTCACAGCAATGGTTCTATGAGACACTCTCTGTACAAAACCCTGTGCACATGACGAGCTCTGTGTCAGATATTTGCTAGCCTGACAGTCTTGCTCCTTTCTTTCACTTGTGCCTTTCTTCCTGCTAGGAATACAGGTGATGGCTGCAGTCATACTGCGCTTTTCAAGAAGTTAAGGAACCCTTTGCTCTTACTCGCACCATCATCTACCCCCAGACTTCCTGTTTATAACCACTGGAGCATTGTAGCCACCCACACTTGGGTTTCCTGCTTATTTTAGTTAAGCTTAACCCCTACTTGGTTCTAAGGGTTGGTGCCCTGCTACCCACTCAGCAAGTACCTATGACCTTTCTACACAAGCTAGATCCTCGCCTAGGTGTCTCTGCCAGTTTGACACAGTAGTTCTATGATACTGCCATACTTTAGCTGTGTGAGCTTCACAAGTCCTTTTATCTAGTGGTATTCAGTTTGTCATGCCAATGTTGGACCAGGAGATCTGTGAAGTCCCCCCATCTCTGGTCATCCATAGATTCAGGACAGTCTCCAGGACACCCATGCCTAACATATGGCTTCCATATGCTCTACTCCCTAGCCCTTCTCCAATTCCCCTATCCTTCCTCTACCCCCAGCCCCACAAGTTTCCCTCAAGATCCTGAAAACTTGCCAGAGAAAGGAACTGTCCAAATCAAAGTCTGCTCTGTTTCAGTTAACTTTGCCACTCCAAGTCATGTAAAGCCTAATAAAATCAGTGTCACTAAATGGTTTCAGTAACTATCTCGTTTAGGAAGCATGAATACTTTTGTTTTGCTTTTTGTTTTTGTTTGTTTGTTTTTTTGAGACAGGATCTTGCTTTGTAGTTTAGGCTGGCCCTGAGCTCACTATGTAGCTCAGGCAAACCTCAACTCAGCAATCCTGCCTCTGCCTCCCTCATGCTGGGGTTACAGGCGTGAGCCACCATGCCCAGCATTGTGGGGTGTGGTACTGATTGCTGGTGGGCGGGAGTCACCATGCCCAATATCATATCATTGTATGTGGTTACTGGGATTGGACCAGGGACCTTGCACTTGCTAGGCAGGCGGCGGAACCACTGAGCTAAATCTCTGGCCCCATGAATACTTTATTAAGGGCTGAGAAGTAAGTTTCCCTTTTTCTTAAATTATGTTAGAGCATGCAGCGGCATCAATACTTTTGTGAGCTGCTGTTCCAAAGTGCTTTCTTACAAGTTGTGATAACATCACATATTAACTAGTTCACAATCACTGTACCAGGTCTCTGTGCATCTTGGAATAATTTGCTTTGCAATGCAACCATAATGAATCATTTATTCATCATTATTAAAGTATTTATAAATGCTGCTTTAATTTAGCCCTGTTTCCTCTGCTTCCTCACAATATATTGACCCAAAATAGGAATGCTTAGGGCAGTGCTTCTACTTTGCTTCATTGTTTTATTTTAACAGTGTGGTGGAAGCATAAGGCCTCTCAGTCACATCATAAACCCAGCCTCTGTGCTCCCTGCTCCTGAGATTCTGGGTTTCCCTACCTGCCCCCCTGACCTGGTGCTACCTATATGTTAGCTAAGTCAGAAGAGAGATTTGTCTCGCTTAATTTTCTCAGTGATAATTTCTACCACTTACATGGCACTTTTAAGATGCCAGACTATCTCCTAAGAGCTTTGTCCATATTAACTCAATCCTTGCAACAGCTTTACACTTAGTACTATTATGTTCCCCCATTCAAAGATCCTGGAAGTACCAAAAGTCAATCACCTAAAGTTTCACAGCTAGGAAACAGCAGAGTTGTGATTCTGGTCCAAGTAGTCTAGTTTTAGGGGCCACAGCCATACCCACATCCTGGCTCTTGACAATTATTTGAGATGAGCATTATTTTTAGATCTGTTTATAGAGGAGAAAACTGCAACATACAGAAAATGACTTTTGCAGGTTGTCAGAGCTCTTGAGTAGCAGAATAAAGATTTCCACTTAGCCAGTCTAACTATTCTCTTTTCCAGCATTCTGGGATTGAGGCCATCAAACCTGTGGGTTTCCCAGTGTAGACCTCTTCATGCATATGCACTGTTCATCCCCCTATCCAGGTCTTTATCTCTGCTATCACTTTCTCCAGCACACACCAGGGTAGAAAGGAAAGTAAGGCTTGATGTACAGAGATTGACTTTGGCTAAATTCTCAGCTGAAAAATAGTAATAAGAAAATTGAAAAATTGAATATTCATATGAACAGGGTTCTCAGACCAAAGGTGGCAGAACCTCAGTAAACTGGAGAATCTTCCTAAGGCCCTCAGAGGACTTAATAAAGTACAACACAGAAACAGAAGAATCCACTGAAAGCTTTTCATAGACATTCTAGTAGTCTTTCCTAATACTTCAAGGACAGCTTGCTTTAATAAGAGGATAGCCCCAATGATAATTCATGTTAAAATAAAGCACACTTTCAAGAGTGAGGCTGCGTAACTGACACTCCCAGGACTAGCAAAGTTGACTCAACATGAACTTATCTGAGAGGTGACTTTTCTATGCATCCTCTGTGTGCACAGGAGAGAAGAGAAAAAGGGAAAAGAAAAATCTCAGCAATCTCTCTCCTGAGATGGACTCTCCTTTAGAACACTGCTAATGCTAATGAGAAGACACTAGACCTCATATAACACCTAGTTTGTTGGCAGTCCTCTCCAAAACAAGATATCTTTGTTAGTTATTGAAAACATGGAGACACCAATGAGATTGAAACTTTTGATATGCATGAATGTTGGGCCAATGTGAAAAGTTTAAGCAGTCAAAGGAGCCAAGAGTGAGGTATTGAACACTAAAATATCTTTTAAGGCTCCTCAAATCAAGTTATCACTGCAATTTTGTAGCTGCCTGACATTGTACAGGCAAAAACAACTTCCCCATGGAATACTCTGGAGTGGCAATAGACCCACTACCTTTATCTGGTTCATCTATTTAACAGACACAGCCTCGGTGAACACCAAGTGTTTTGTACTGTGGTCATACTGAGGATAAAGACCCAAAAAAGACTTGATCTTATTCGTCCTCAACTTTGAAGAAAAGATAGATTATACTTAGATGAAAACTATAAAGTTTCAGTACAGTTTACTAAACCTTCTTTATTAATATAGGTTATTGCATGAGATAGAGAATGCCTTGATCCTAAGCCTAAGACATGCAAATACTGGCAGACAGAGGAGATAGAATGTCTTATATCACACAATGGTTCTCACCCTACACCCCTACTTAGGGTCCTGAGGTTTGGCCCTTGAGTCCCTTAGATTGAGTAACTTATAGTGTTTGCCATTTTCACATACCAGCATAATTTGCTGTATCTACACAAATAAAAGTAGACAGCAAACCAGTGCCATCCTGTTTGCTACTATTAGATTTATGACATATCAAGCTTAAATAGCACATGCAAGGCTTACAATGGAGACAACACACAATTCATTTCTCAATCCCATCAGTGTTCTGAGGCCACCCCCTTCTCCTCCCTACTGGGATTGGGAGAGCAAATTCATGAAATCCTCATGCCAAGAAAAGGCCTCACTGAATCTTCACATTCAACTTTGCTTCTGTCACTCTGTTTTCCCCCTCAAGTCCCCCAGAATACTGAAATAGCATAAATGCTACTTACCAGTATCTGATAGACACCAATTAACCTCTATGCAAGTTTGCTTCTGCTGTGCATAAGTCCTAGATTTATTCCTGGGGCTATTATTAATTTCTTACAAACAACTATCACCATACTGCTTGCTGCTCAACTGAAGTAAGCACCTTTAATTTAGGCTTCCTCCACCCACCGCTTTTGTGTTTTTCTTTATCTGGGTAAGAGAACCTTACCCCTGTTTCCCTTCCCCCCACCAGCAAATTAAACTGCTCAGTTGCCCCTAGCTTTTCCTAATAATGGAGGCAACTTGGACTTGACCCATTAAGGAGAAAGCCTGGAAAGACTTGCTACAATACCAACCAGTCTCATTTTGATAATTGATTGGCAAGACAAGCATTTGGTTTCAAAGTAACCTTGGTCAGGTTTCCATTTTGTGGCAGACCCCCAAATTAAAAATCACCTCCAGGGGATAATTCTTTTGCAAATAACACGAGCTGGGCTATTTCTGTTTTTGTCAGGCATACTGTCACTCCAGGCTGGTGCTTCATATGTTATTCTGGCTGTGTAAGAAAGACTCATAATAACACCATTGGCAACAAAAGAGATGGCATGAAAGGGGGTAACAATTTACAATCATGAGATAAGGTGAAAAATATATTCTAATTATTCAAAAGTCACTTTAGATAGGAGGAAATTACAAAATAGAGTCCCTCAATCTGGGTGTTTCAATGGCAAGGCAGGCCCCATTTGGGGTGCTACATTCAGCTGTGGTTAGCCTTAAGCAATGCTAGACTCACCCAAGAAGCATAGGCCTCAAGCTCCTAAAATGATGAGGGCAACTGGTCTCAGGCCAGAGGCCTTAGATCTCTGACTTTCCTGGATGTGACTCTATGCTGGGCAAATGGCTCATTCCTCTTCACCATGTGAGTCAGCTTTCTAGCACTATGACAAAATATCTGAGAAAAACAACTGTAGGAGGAAAGATTGTTTCAGATCTTTTAGTTCATGGTTGTGCAACCCCATCACTTTAGTCACATGATGAGGCTTAATACTGTGGCAGAGAGTGCATGGTGAAGCAAAGCTGCTCACCTCAAGATAGCTGGGAAGCAGAGGTGGGGAGAGAAAGAGCAAAGAAACAGGAAAAATATGTCCTCCAAGACATGCCTCAGTAATCAGCTTCCTCCAACAAGGTGCCACTTCCTGAAGTGTCCACCATCCCCGATAGTCCCAAAAGCTGAGGACCAAGCCTTCTATACATGAGTTTTGGGAGATATTCCAGATCCAAACTATAACTTTCAACACTAAAGAATGACCTCGTGTCCCCCTCTTCTGAGAAACTTACCTGATCTTCAGCCAGATTGCTCCCCTCCACACACCTCCCATCACACTCTGTGTAATAGCACAGTCCCTCAGCTGCTTATTGACTTGAATCTCTCCAGCTACACTTCAAGTTCTTTGGCAGCTTGGGGCACATCTTGCTTCTCCTTTAATCACTAGAAGCTATCCCAGTGCCTGAGACATGCTGACATTTGCTGAATGAATTTATATACCACAATATACAAACCTATAGGATGAAACAAGAACTAAATTAAAAATAATTACTTAAAAATCAATCTACTTAGTGCCGGACGTGGTGGTTCACGCCTGTAATCCCAGCACTCAGGAGGCAGAGGTAGGAGGATTGCTGAGTTTAAAGCTTGCCTGGGCTGCATAGTGAGCTCAGAGCCAGCCTGAACTACAAAGTGAGACCCTGTCTCAAAAAAAAAAAAAATCAATCTACTTAATTCATTGGTTTATTTTTCAAAATGATTCTCTTTGGTATCTACCCTTTCTCTAGGAATTTAGAGGTGATAGGAAGAAAGGACAAAATTCCCTGTTTTAAAGAAACATAAAACCCAATTTGAGAAAAAAAAACGAGAATTAAGTCATGTAATGAACTGGTACAAATTCTCAGGGTTGATTGTGATCATAATGTGTATATAAAATATACAAATAAAATCAATTTAAAAAGAAAGAAAACCCAATTTCTGCATTCATGTCTGAGGCTCATCAGAAATAGTCTGAGTTGGAATTCTATGGCACAATAGAATGCTTGTGCTAGAATATTGGGTTGGGAGTTTTACAAACTTATTCTGTTATGATCCCACCCCTGAGTCATCATGTGAATCGGTGGAAGTCCTTCTACATCTCGGGATCTCGGTTTCATTATGTTAATGTCAAAGAGTTGAAACACTACTGAGAAAATTAACTACTCACATGAAAGAAAATAAATTTCTGCCTCAACATATAAGAAAAATAAATTCCATGTGGATTAAATATCAAAAATTATATTAGCAGAACTCCAAAAGAAAGAAAAACTTTAAAGACATATCTGTTGGTGCCCATTTATGAATAATTTGTTTAACAAAGTCTAAAACGCAAACCTCACACAGGGAACCTGGAATGAGCTAGGCTCTCCTAATGTGAACACCAACTCACCCCTGAGGAAAGGATGTGCAAACTGTAGGAGCAAAATGAGAGGTGAACAAAGGTACTGCATGAACACAGAACCCTACAGACTTCACTATGAAAAACCAAAGAGTAGCAGAATACCTAGGAACTTTTATAGAACTTAAAAAATGCAGTCCAATAGCAAGGTGGTCAAAAGATATGAAACACAATTTTCAGAATAGGACTGATACTACCAAGAACATATCTGAGCTAACTAGTAATGGGGAAAATTTTAATATAAAGTGAGATACCAGTTCATATCTTAGACTAGACAAGAATTAAAGATGTGCTGCTATGAAGACTCTTCCATCCTTGCAGTAGGGATACCAATGGTTCTGGCTGTTTGGTTGATAACTGCTAAAGCAAACACCACTGGCTGTGACCAAAGTCCTGATGTTCCAAAAGCAAATGGGCTGTGCACACAGGGATAAGGCAGGCGTTTCCAGGTCATTGTGACCAGTGACCCTTGTTTCCTGCCTGCTCCTTACACAGAGCCCTCTCTGTAGCCAGGGTTATAGGGAGACATACCGTTCCTGTAGAGTAATGCCCCCAGAGGGGTTAGGGAGCTTAAACTGCTTGGTACTGAACTGAAATCTAAACTGTAGAGGCCTCCTTTATGATAGCAGCTACCCCTCACTGAATTGTTGCTATAGCCGAACCCCACTCTAAGTCACATACCCCTCCTGCTGCCCTGTGAGGTAGGAACTATTAGCATTCTTCTTTTACAGATTAAGAAACTGAGGCACGAAGAAGAGAAGTTCTGCAGAGCCTCAAAGGTGGGCTCCTGGATTGGAGCCCAGGCTCTGCTGCAGGTCTGCTGCACACAACCATTAGGCAACGTTGCTGGGACACTCGAGGATGCCCCTCCATTAATTTCGTTAATCGCTGCTCCCTGCTCCCAAATCTGGCCTCATTACCATTTCACCGACCTCTCTGCCCAGCAAGAACCTCAAAGCTGCTCCTTCTTTTCCTCCCCTCCTCCATTCTTCCTTTCCCTCCTCCATTCTCCCTTTCCACTGAAAGGAAGAAGTTGTATTAGAAAAAAAGTGTCAGAGAAAGTGGCAAGTGGAAGCTGACCCAGGTCCGAGCTCCTGTAGCCCCAGGGAAATCCACACACCTCCCTCATACTGGACGCAGAGGCAGGACACAGAGCCCTCAGTGGAAATAGGTGCTAGGGTCATATCTCCTGGGGCCACCTCCACATCACTGGGGTATCTGGATGTAGACTGCCCTGCTTCACTCATTCCTGCTTCAGATCAGCGTCCCCCACCCCAGCCAGACCTTCTTCAAACCACTGTTTAGGACCAGGTGACATCTCTTCCTCCAGCACTGGCGACAGGTATCAAGCTGGAAGAATGATGGGCTTCATGTTATGGATAAAGTTTCTTTAACCAGAAGAAACCAGAAGAAATTTCTGGTTTTCTTCAACCAGATATGGTATCAGTAAAAACAGTGGTGATGAGGGACTCTCACACAGGGGTGTAGACACACAAACTTATGCATATCTGCTCTCACACAAACACATGCACACACACACTTTTGCTCATGCTCATTTCTCCCATGCTGCATGAATGGAGCCCAGGGAGTAAGTCTTAGCTTGGGAGGAAAGGATGTACCAACTGTCAGCTCCTCTCTGCCTCCTTCTCTCTCTCCCTCTGTTCTCCCTCCCTCTCTTTCCCTCTCTCACCCTCCCCCCCATTCTCTGGAAGACAAGCAATAGCAGCAGTCATGCCTTCCACATGGTTTGGGTCCTACCGTTTGCAAAAACACTTTCACATCTGCCAGATCACCAGATACACTGTAGTTCAGCACTGGAGCTGGATGTTCACTATTGGGCTGAGAACAACAACCATGCTACTGAACTTCTCTGTGCCTTTGCTTTCTTGTTGAATAACAGGCCTAATAATAGCACCTGATGAAAGCCACAGCCACTGAGAAGTTAGAATGGCCTCTTGAAAGCACCAAAGAGACCATCAGCTCTGCCTCCACTGGCCTCAGCAGCTACTGGCTGCAATTTCTCTCAACTGCCCAATGCTCTAAATTGATCACTCTCCATGGCAAGCATCCTTGTGAGACACCATGGTGAGTCCTTGTGCAAAATGACACCAGCCTGGGAAGGGGATAGTGACATGTCACAGATTCACATGCAGGTACCAGAGTCAAGGTCCAACCTGTGCCTGATATTTGCCATCTCATTGATGAACTTAGTTCTCCACCGGATCTTCAGTGTGATAGGAAGTAATAAGGCCACACTGCAGAGCTGCCAAGAAATAAACCCATGCCTCTGTCAAAACAGCCAATGAGAATATATAATATGCAAAGTTAGTGTGGAGTGGCCAACATGTGCCCATTCAGTCCAACATTCATTCAGCAAATGCAGTTGGCATCCCCTAAACACCTGTTACCCACTAGCTCCAAGAAAAAGAGTACAGGAGGCCAGGTGATAGGAAGACATGTTCAGTGGGCTCTAGACATGGATAAAAGAAACAAATCTCCTCCAAAACATATTAAAAGACTGGGGACTGCACTGTCAAAGGCCTTGCTTTTCTATGTATCTATTATGGAGATATCATCTTGCTCCTATGGAATGTTTTTCTTTTTTATCTGGTTGTCATATAGACAAATTCTCAGAATGTCCAAAATGAATGGAACTTTGAGAGCTTATATTCCTTCCATCTTCAGGCAAATTTTAAGTCAACATGTAAAATCCACAAGGCAGATGCCATTGGGTCAGGATAGGAGCAGAGTAGGGGCAAACCCAGCCTCCTTGGTTCCTTTTGCTCATGGTGTCTCCTGACTTCCCTTGAAGACTTTAGGAAGCACTTCTCAAGATATATCCTTAGGGTTAGGTTCAACTGCAAACAACAATTTAAGCATAATGGTTTATGCAGGAGAGTGGAGTTCCTCTTTATCATATAAAATTCAGAAGAGCTGGGTCCACAGTCATCTTTCCACACAATACTTCTGGCCTCCCCACCACATTCTCATGGTCAGAGATGGTAGCATTTGACTCCAGGGAGCTGGTAGAAAAAATGATACTAAAGAAAGGATCCAGGAAGGATCCAAGAAACACCCCACCCCAAATTCTTTTTTTTTTAATTGAATTCTTTATTGGTACATTTTATATACAGCTCTCAATCACACTCAACATTGGGGAATTTGTACCAGTATATGGCACAAGTTAATTCGCATTTTTATGCATATCTCTACCCACCCCACAACCCCCCACCCCTATATACATGTGCTTTCTTTTTTCTTTTCAAATCATACTTATTCTTTCCCCTCATTACTTTCCTCTGCCACATTCCTTTTGAATATTTCCTATTTCACAAAATCTATCATACATTCTAAAACTCATTTACATCTACGGGTTCTCATATCAGAGAAAGGATATGGTATTTATGTATCTGTGATCTATTTATCCTCAATTCTTATTGGCCATGATTAGTCACATGGCCAAATACAGTTGTGTGTGTTATTGAGAAATGTAGTTTGTCTTCTACAGAGTCATGAGCTCAGCTATAAACTGTATGACTATCAAAGTCAGAAATTAGTAGTCATTGCTCTACTAGTTCAATCCTCTGCGTTGTTTTGAGACTGGATCTTGCTATGTAGTTCAGGCTAGCTTTTTTGAACTCACTATGTAGCCCCACCTGACCTTGAACTCACAGCAATCCTACAGCCTCAACCTCCTCACTGCTGGGATTACAGGCATTGGTCACCATATCCAGCTAATCCTTTGCTTTATAAGTGACTAAGACAAGATGTTATGGTGATAAGATCCCACTGGAGGGCCTGAGTTAGGCAAAAATGAAAATATTTATCCCAGTAAGGAGAAAGATATGTCAGCCAACACTTATAACATGACAAATAATAAATGATAAAAGCTAAGTACAAATAAGGTTGGATGGATCAGTAAATGTTGCATCTTAAGAACAACAACAAAAAATAGAACAGGAGCAGTGACATAAAGTAGCCACGTCTGTACATGAGGGACCGAGAAGAGGTCACCAAAAGAGAGCCTGCCAGCTAAGGATGTAGCAATGACAAGATCTCTGCTGAGTGGAATAAACGTCTGCTAAGGAACAGAAACCCAGGAAGAGAGAACCACATGAGCCAAATTCCAGAGGCAGGACAAGGTAGCATCTTTGGAAGCTAAAAACAGACACAATATTACCAGAACATAAAAGAAAAGAAGATAACCTATTTAATTCCAAATGTCAAGTTAGAAGGTATTCTCAGGTAAGATGAATATTTAAGTTGGTGAACTCTGGATAAATTAAACTGGCCCTTTTCATGTGAGTGGGTCTTATCATCAATTGAAGTCATGAATACAAGAAAAAAAATAACAGTTATCTCAAGCAAGAGGGAATTTTTCAACAAATTACCTACAAACTTTATCTGCACCATTGATTTTCCTGGGTCTTCCAGCCTACACCATAAATTTTGGACACTACCAGCTTCCGTAACAGTGTCAGTCAATTCATTACAATAAATCTCAGATAGATAGATGATAGGTAGATAGATAGACAGACACCAGACAGATATTCTGTTGGTTCTGTTTCTTCAGAGAAAAACCAATGCAAGGTTGAATGGCAGAAGAGCTTGAACAGACTGGTAGGAACCAAATCATTGAATAGCTTCTGTGACGGTCAAAGCCACTTTAACCCATCTTGTAGAAAATTAGAAATCATCACAAGCCTCTGAGTGTAAGGGAGTCTGACTTGAATGTTCAATCACATTTTAGGGATGTGGGGATAAGGCAAATTAACATGCACTATAGACAAACACAGTTCTAGGGTTCCTTGAGTGGTGCTCAGGCCAGTGGCAGGGAGGCAGGACAAGATAACTCGATGTGCAAGTGTTAGAAAGGGAATCAAAGCAAGGAAATCTCCTAGGTTTCCAGCCTGTGAAGCTCTGTAAGCACAGGGGCTGATTCTTTTTTGCCCATCCTTGCATTTCCAGCATTAGCATGGTAACTGGCACTAGGTCTGTTTACTTCTACAATGAATTAAGAACAAAAGATAAATAGATCACAGATATGTAAGTACCATATCTTTTCTTTGGTATGAGAACCTGTAGATGTAAATGAGTTCTAGAATGTATGATAGATTTAGTGAAATAGGAAATACTCAAAGGAAATAGGGCAGGGAAAAGTAATGAGGGGAAAGAATAAATATGATTTGAAAAGAAAAAGAAAGCACATGTTTATAGGGGGTGGGAGGTTGTGGGGTGGGTAGGGATATGGATAAAAATGAGAATTAACTCTTGTCATATGCTAGTACAAATTCCCCAATGTTGAATGTGATTGTGAGCTGTATGTAAAAGGAACCAATAAAGAACTCAATTGAAAAAAAAAAGATACAAAGAAACAGGCTCTGACAGAGTAGGGTTATGGATTCATAATAGCACTGTCACCAAGTGGATCCTTAATTCAATTCAGATACTTGTTGAATGAAAGAATGAATGAATGGCCCAGCTCATTAGACAAAGCCCTGTTCCCTGCACTGGCCCAGCATTCCCTGCATCCAGGGGAGGCACACAGGCAGGTTAAACATTCCCAATAAGCACAGAGATAAAGAAGGACTTTCAGATTTCAGCGTGTCATTCTCACCCTTTCTCTCAAACATCTTCTCAGCTAATAAATATATGAAATTCCACTGTTTAGGGATTAACATCCAAAAGATTGAAGTCCTAGTATAAACAAATAACCCAAACTTAGACATTAACTAAGAGTCCAAGTTATGTAGGAACCAGTTTTGTGGCTCCTCGGAGAGTGGCGAGAGATGAGGAGAGGCGAGGCAGGACTAGAACATATTTGAGAGAGAAACAGAGTCAAGGACAGGAAGCTAAGAGCTCCCAAGCCCCAGTGGCATACCTTGACACTTTTGCCAGTGAGCCATCCTTGCAGAGGGAAAAACCATACAGGGAGAAGAAGCTGAAGTCCATCAAAATATTTGTGGCCTTTTTGAAGGGAACCCAAGCACTGAACATAGGAAGATTAAATCCAGTGACTAACCCTGGTGGCAGGCTCTTACTGTTGACACACAGGGACCTTTTCATACCGTGTTTTAAATATATTTTCTGCCCAGAAGAGGCGTTTGACAAGCTCAGGAAGACCTAATGGAAAATAGCAGCTAATACTGCAAGTCAGCAAAGCTTGTCAACCCAGGTGCCATCATCTCTCACCTCCTCTTTCATTTTTATAGAAATGACTCAGAAACAGAAAAAAGAAATTTCAAAAGCCAAACAAAAAATCAATACTGTGGGATATAACCCAGCTTAATACAAAAACCAGAGAGGCCTCCTCTGTCTTGTGCCTCAGCAGCACCATCAATCACACTCCTGGGATGGATTTGGGAAGCCACCTTTGCTCAGAAAATGGCAAAATCTGTTTTAGTTAAATGCCCACAAAGAGCAGGTTTAGGTAAAGTAGAGCCTGAGGCAGGTTAGGAGAAAGGATGTACAGACCCCAGCTTCCAGGGGCCCATCTCTGACTCTGCAGTCTCCAAGCCAAGACAGTAGACAATGAGGATAAACAGAGACAGCTGTGAGCACAAGTTACACTGATAGGAAGTGCCTTTTAGACTTATTGGAGTCTGGCCATGTGCTCAGGCTCACATCAGGACCCCACATCCCTAGGGCCAAGATCCATGAGTACAAGATTCAAGCAGCCAGTTCTAACCAGGTGTGGTCAGAGCACCCTGAAGTCAGCCCGTGCCCCACAGGACCACAGTGGGCACTGCCCAGGCTCACTCTTCCCTGTCTGTACCCCACTTCCTATTCTGAAAACCCCACTGAGCTGAATCAGATGCCTAAGGCCTGAGATAGAAGCATCTGGAACAAGAGTCTCTTCCTTCTCACTCCATTTTTCTCAGCTCTATTGCCTCTTCCTCCATCCTGAATCTGCATCAGGAACATGTCATATGCTTCATCAGTTCCTTAGTCTTCCCTTCAAGCAAGTACTAGCCATTATGTGTGATTATAGAACCATGGAGAACATTATCCATCTGTCTGTGTCTTCACTAGCACCAAGAGAAGCATATTACAGGAGCAGAAGCCTTAGGAATTGGAGTTTCTTCCTCTATATTCACACCCATTGCCTCCACCTAAAATGGCTTCTCCATTTAGATCCTATTTAAAACTACTGCCTTCCTGGGCTAGAGATTTAACTCCGTGGTTCCGGTGCCTGCCTAGCAAGTGGCAAGTGCAAGGTCCTGAGTTCGGTCCCCAGAAACCACATACAACAATACCAGGCATGGTGACTCACACCCACCAGCAATCAGTACCACATACCACAATGCTGGGCGTGGTGGCTCATGCCTATAATTCCAGCACTCAGAAAGTACAGGTAGGAGGACGATTACTGAGTTTGCGATTTACATGGGATATATAATGAGCTCAGGGCCAGCCTGAACTACAAAGTGAGACCCTGTCTCAAAAAAAATCAAAACTAGGGCCAGAGGGTTAGCTCAGTGGTTCCGGCGCCTGCCTCACAAGCGCAAGGTCCTGAGTTCGATCCCTGGTAACCACATATAATGCTGGGCGTGGAGACACGCCCACCAACAATCAACACCGCATACCACAATGCCTGACGTGGTGGCTCATGCCTGTAATCCCAGCACTCGGGAGGCAGGGACAGGAGGATTGCTGAGTTCGCGGCGGCTTGCCTGGGCACCATAGTGAGCTCAGGGCCAGCCTGAACTACAAAGCGAGACCCTGTCTCAAAAGCAAAAAAAAAAAAAAAAAAAAAATTAAAACTATTGCCTTCTTCCCAGAAATCCCTAGATTTCATTTTGCACTAATTTTCCCTTTCTTTTCTTCTAGAGTTTAACAAATTCTTGGGATTCTATGGACTAAGAGTTTCAGACGGAATCATAGAACTTTGACATGAGGTAGATCTCTATTTAGAATCATCTCATCTCTGAGGACCTTTAAAACCAATGACAGTGCCCAGGTTGCATTTCTGAATGATTATGTCAGAATCACTAGAAAGGTTGAGTCAGGGTCAGGCATATGCATTTTAAAAACTAAGCATGTGATGGTCATGTGCATTCCACTTTGACATCCACTGTCCCATCTAGCCCTTCCAGGAACTTTGGGTATGTTTAGGCAGGTTGTATCCTGAACATGGACCTATTACCCAAGACACTGGTGACTGAAGGAGCTGTGCAGTACATGTCCCACCCAAGGAGATCCCTGAGTTTATGATTTGGAGTTCAGGACAAGTTGGTGAAAATCACACAGGTGGTTAGTGTTAAAGCATTGTTGAAAACCCAGGCCCTTCAGCTCCTCATTCAGAGGAACCTGCTGTCTTCCACAGACCGCTTAAAGTGTGGCCTCACTCACCCTTGTTAGGACCAGACTCTTGAGCAACACCTCACATACTATCCAAGGACACATTACCAGTAGGGAAGCTTTGCCTATCACACAGCAACCACAAGAGAGCTTTTTGGTGGCTGGCCATCCTTCACACCTGCTACTTCTCATGGCTTGCCTTGCACATAGTAGGCAATCAATATAAGCATCCTGATTGGTTGATTGAAAAATCTGTAGTGTGCATTAGATACAGGCCTCCTGAGTGCTGCTGCACTGGAAATGACTGACTTTTCAAGTTCCTGTAATCAGTGATTACTGAAACAGGGAAATCCCTCCTCACTGCACCGGAGGTAGCCCTTTACAGTTACAGAAACTGTGACACTGAAAATGGGTAAGGTCCTGCTGAGCACACCCACAGTGTAAGGGATGAGCTCAACCACACCCTCACTCTTTCGATAAATAACATGATTACCTTACCCAGCCTCACTCGGTTGATGATTCTTCTTTGAGCTCAACCACACCCTCACTCTTTCGATAAATAACATGATTACCTTACCCAGCCTCACTCGGTTGATGATTCTTCTTTTAGTTCAGAAAAAAATAATAAATGTAAATGTACAAAGAGAGAGACAGCATGAGAGTTCTTCAGGTTTAGGGTGTTGTCTGATTCAAGTTACTGACTCTGATTAACAGACCTGATTAAAGGCAAAGTCAATCTGAAACCCATTTAACTTCAGAATGTTGTCTCCCTTCTCTTCTGGCTCCATCTCTGCACTGGGCATTGACTGAGTCTACAGCAATCCATAACAAGTGGCCAAATGGTATTCAGTTGTCTTGACATTTTTAATAGGATGTTGCCCATTTTGTTTGTCCCTGCTGCGCGCCCTTAGGGGGTCAGCGTCGTCCTTTGCCTCTGTACTCTGTGGGAATACAGGCTAGCTGTCTAACTTTTTGTTTAGTTGATTTTATCAGTACATTTTATACATTATGATCACATTCAACATTAAGAATTTGTGTCCGTGCATGACATATCTTGATTCTCGTTTTTCCATTTTCCCTGCTTCCCTACAACTCCCCACCCCCTATATTCATAAACTTTGTTTCCTATTTTATCATCAAACTTTTTCCTTTCCTTCTTTACTTACCCCTACCTTCCTTTTCCCTTTGAATATTTTCTTCCTATTTCACAATACCTATCATACATTTTTTATCCATCATCTTAAACTTTTATTGATTCTTTGTGTTGGGGACATTCAATGCCATTTTTTCTAGTTATTTAAAAATACACAGTAAATTATTGCTCACTGTGCTATAGAACATTAACCCTCACTCCTTTCACCAGTTTCACACTTGTTAACCCACCATTCTTTATTCTCACTTCTTCTCCTCCCCTAGCTTCTTGCAACTACCATTCTATTCTACACTGCTATGATTTTAATTGAATTCTTTATTGGTACCTTTTACATACATCTCACAATCGCACATAACATTGGGGAATTTGTACCCATATATGACACAAGTAAATTCTCATTTTTACCCATATCCCTACCCACCCACACCTCCCCACCCCCTATATACATACTTTTTTTATTTTCTTTCAGGATCATATTTATTCCTTCCCCTCATTACATTCCCACACCAAATTTCCTTTGAAAATTTCCCATTCTACAAAAACTGTCATACTTTCTAGAACTCATTTGCACCTACAGGTGTTCATATCAAAATCCAGTATTTGCCTATCTGTGATCTGTTTATTTCACTTAGTGTGTCCTCCATGTGTATCCATTTGCCATAAATGATTGAATCTTGTCATTCTTTATGGCAGAATAATACTCCATTTTATTAAAAAAAAACCCATATCTTCTTTATCCAGTCTCCAGTTGATGGGTATTTGGGTTGTTTCCAAGATTGAGCTATCATGAACTGAGCTGCCTATCATACATTTTAGAGCTCATTTACACCTTCGGTTTCTCATACCAGAGAAATGATATGATATTTAACATCTATGTTCTATTTATTTCATTTATGAGTATGTCCTCAAGTTACATCCATTTAAGTATAAATGACTCAAATTTATCATTGTTTATAGCAGAATAATGCTCCATTTTATAATTTTTTTAAATTGCATTCTTTATTGGTACAATTTCCATACATCTCACAATCACACATAACATTGGGGAATTTGTACCAATATATGACACAGTCAATTCTCATTTTTACTCATATCCCCACCCACCCACTCCTCCCCACCCCCTTAATACTTGCTCTTTTATTTTCTTTCAGAATCATATTTATTCCTTCCCCTCATTACATCCCCACACCAAATTTCCTTTGGAAATTTCCCATTCTAAAAAGACTGTCATACTACTAGAGCTCATTTGTATCTGCCGGTGCTCATATCAATGAGAAGATCCAGTATTTACCTATCTGTGCTGTATTGATTTCACTCTTTAGCATGTCCTCCAGGTGCATCCATTTGCACATAAATGAATCAATCTTGTCATTCTTTATGGCAAAGTAATATTCCATTTTATAGAAAAACCATATCTTCTTTATCTAGTCTCCAGTTGATGGGCATTTGGGTTATTTCCAAGATTGAGCTATCACGAACTGAGCTGCTATGAAAAAGGGTGTACATCTGTCTTTCCAATGTGATTTTCTAAATCCTTTTGGGTATATTCCTAGCAGGCTGATAGCAAGGTCAAATGGGACCCCTAGTCCTAGTTTTCTGAGAAATCTCCACACAGATCTCCACAATGGTTGCACAAGTCTGCAATCCCACCAGCAGTGGAGAAGGGTTCCTTTCTCCCCACAGCCTCGCCAGCATTTACTGTTGGTTGATTTTGTAATAGTGGCCATTCTTTGTGGAGTGAGATGAAATCTCAGTGTTGTTTTCATTTGCATCTCTCGAATGACCAGAGATGTTGAACATTTCCTCATATGTTTCTTAGCTGCTTTAACTTCTGCCTCTGAGAAGTGTCTGTTCATTTCAGATGCCCTATAAAAATTTTTTAAAAGCACATCTTTATCCAGTCTCCTGCTGATGGGCATTTGTGCTGTTTCCAAGATTTAGCTATCACAAACTGAGCTGCTATAAACACATGGGTATACATATGTCACTATGATATGAATCTTTTAATTATTTTGTGTATATACCTAGCTGGGGAATGGCAGGGTTAAATGGGACCTCTAATCCTAGTCTATTGAGGAATCTCCTCCACACTGATCTCCACACTGGTTGCGCCAATCTACATTCCCACCACCAGTGGGAAAGGGTTCCTTTCTCCCTGAAGCCCTGCCAGCATTTGTTGTTAGTTGATTTCATGATAGTAATCATTCTTTATGGAGTAAGATGGAATTTCAGTGTTGTTTTCATCTGCATCTCTCAAATGACCACCAATGTTGAACATTTCTTTAAATGTTTCTTAGCTGTCTTTACTTCTCATTGGAAAAATGTCTGTTCATTTCAGATGCCCATTTATAATTAGGTTTTTAAGTTGGGAGGGTTGACTTTTTTGAGTTATTTATATACTCTACGTAGTAGCCCTTTGTCTGACAAACAGCTGGCAAAATTTTTTTTCCCATCTTGTAGGTTGTCCTTTCATTCTGCTGGTGGTTTCCCTTGCTATGTAAATAACTGTCTAATTTAATGATTCTGAGGGTAAAGTTATGGCTCCTTACCCCCAAAATGTACATAAATATGCACTCAAAACTTGCATGCTGCACCATGTTGCTGTACTATCATGCTATAAGAACAGGGGCCTCACAAAAGCCAGCTTCTTGTTGTCTGAAACATGGAGTATAAATATCATTCTCTTGAAGGCTATGAGAATTTATACCTATATGCCTTCCCCTAAATCTTTAAAGAGTCCCCTGTGATAACATTACCCCAAGCTTTTCCTAGCCACCCTTCCTGCTATGTCCAAATATATCAGATCTATCTCTCTAGTCTCCTGTTCATGCTCCCTGCTGAGCACTTCCATTCCAGTCAGGCCCATCTTTTCATCTCACCCAACATATGCCACTTACATATGGCCTAATTTAATCTTCACTGGGACCCTAAGAGGTAGGTAATATCACTGTCCCTATTTCAAGGATAAGAAAATGGAAAGGTTAAATAACTTGCCTATGGCCATACAGCTTGGCAGCAGAGCTGAGATTTCAAACAGGTGGTCTAAGTATCCATCTCATGAAGTTCATGGACTTCCTGGGTTAATTACGTCCACCTCAAAGCAATGTGATAGCAAACTGTCCAAAAGTTTAAAAGGGAAAAAAGATCCACTTTATAGCATTTGCCATGTATATTCTGGTGGAGTAAATGAGCAAATATATCTGTGTATTTAACAGCTGTCACTCACTAGCCAAGCCACCACTTTCACCTATGAAAAGAAAGCTCTATGCTCCTTTTTCTTTACATTTCTAGAAGAAGGAGGGCTCGCAAAGAGTTTGTAAATGAGTAAGTGGTTGGATGCATGGACTGATGGATGGATGGATGCAGAATGCCTTGTCCCTCTGAATACTATGAACTCCTGAGAACTAGTTCTTAACAACAGCTAATTCAGGTCCCCATCTCTAGCTCTGCAGCTGTGACATGCTTCCCTTCCTATGCTTACAGTGTTAAAGGTTTTCAGGGTGCTGTGTTGATATGTACACTAAAAAACATAAGCAGAATCACTGCTGAAATTGCCATTGACAGGAGCAGGATGTAGATCATTCAGGCACTGCTATAAAGTGAAAGTTCCCATAGTTAAAGCTAGAGGCATCTGCAAGAGCTGTTACCTGATTGCAATGAGCCCCTTCAGGTGGAGGCACGAAAGCCATTATGCCTGTTAGGGTGGTTTATAGCCTTTGGGCCATATGTAATGTTCACCACCGAGAAGTCTGAATTACCCTGGGGGCTGGGTGGAAGCTTCCTCACCTTGTTTGCATTCTCCTTCCAGGGAGACATTGCTCAGGGCCAACCTGATGCAAAGCTTGTTAGAATGGCTGTTGGCAAGTGTTTTTCTAGTCCACAGCTGGTCCCACCTTGCATCTCAAACATTTTTGTGTAACTGTCTATATAGTCAGTGAGATAGGTTCAAGCAAAATCAGCCAGAAACAAAATTTAAATGTCCTTAAATATCAAAGGGAGCCAGGCAAAGGCTATGGGTAAATCTTTCTGTGTGTCACCAATTCTGTAAGATCCTTCTTGGCCCCCAAACTCTTCCTTAGACAGAGTTCATGCATACCAAAAAATGAGCTCCAGTAATTTTTTTTTTTTTACATAGCTGGCCTACTAAACGAAAAACTATGGCTTTCTTTTTTTAAATCTTATTCCAGAACCTAAGAGATACCTTGGAACAAAAATGATATTAAATATACACTGAAAAGATAAATAAATGAAATGTGTGGATTTATCCTTCCTGAGATTGATTATATCCCTGAATTCTGAAAGGTTTTGCAAATGTAGTCAGGAAATGACTGATCAATTCATGAAGGGATCAAGGATGAATGACACAGGAGCCAGAGACCAAACACACTCAAACATCCCATTTTCCAGGCAGAGAAGAAAGCACAATGTTGTAGAGTGGGCTAAATGTGACATGTGTGAAAGAACTTGACAAACCCTGGCTCTGCCAAGTGCTCAAGGTCAGTGTCATTAGTGCCAAGTCAAGTTGATGCCAATAATAAGGTTCAAATTGAGGGACACCAGGAAGCAGCAGAAATACTAGTGAGTGTATGCAACTCAAGTGCTACATACAGAACTTGGTGCAACCAGACCAGAAGAATGGAAAAAGAACTCAGGAGTTATGGAGGCATTTACTGCTGTGCCAGACTAACCTGAAATTGCTTCCAAAGTGGTCAGCCCAGGAAAAAAGGCCAGGGGCCCCTTAAATAAAGAAAGAAAAGAGGGGTGTTACAGATAGGAGGCACTTAGGTTACATACACTGTATTTAGGCACAAGGAGCACAGAATCACATAACTGGGTAAAGGGCCACATAAGAAGTAGAATATCAGGGTCCTATTACATTAATTTTCTATTCTAAGTAATTTAGGTTACTTGGTCAGAAGTTTACATCAGTCTCAGCATATTTACATGACCTCATTTTCATATAGTTCTTCTGTAGACCAAAATATACGTATGTTATCTGAACAAGCTCAGGACCATAAAAAAGAGGATGGGGGGGGGGGTTGCTCTTTTGCTTCTTAGGTTTACCAGTTTGCAGAAGAAGCTATTTCCCAGTTCAGTCACACAAAATCTCCAACTAGTACTTGCTAAAATTTTCATTGTCTTCAGAATAAAGGAAATTCTGAGAAACTGTCACAGACCAAAGAAACATAAAATATAATGACTAAACATAAGATAATGTCCTTGTTGAGATTTTGGAACATAAAGAGGACAGTAGGAAAGATCTTAGAAATCTTAAGGAACCATTAAGATTGGTTAATATCTTCTTATAATACTAATATTGGTTACTTACCTGTGACAAACATACCATCATATCATGAGATGTTAATAGAGGAATCTAGGTGTGTGATAAGATTTAGATTACTGTCTTTCCAAACAACTGTAAACTCAAAAATATATAAATTTAAAGCTGAATTATATACATTGAACAATGAGGTGGTGATAAGAATTTATCATGGCTCAACAGTAAGAGACCAAGGTAGCTAGCCTCATCTGTTCCTACAGTAGGAAAGAACCCTGACTGATCTGTAGAGAAAGACCTTTGTAAGCCTGGACAGGAAAGGCCTAAACAGCCTGTGCCATTATCTTTGCCTCAGGGAATCAGTGGCCCAAGAAGAGAGTTTATCTGGTCTTTAGTACCTGGAAGATAAATTAAGATGTAATTTGAAATCACAGAATTTTTCCTTTGATCCTGTCCTTTTAGATTTTTCCTGTCATTAGAAAGGATGGATATATTAAATGATATCATTGGGATATCAAAAGTAGTATATAAACAACTAACCAAATGGGAATTGAGAAGTATAAAAAAATACTTATTTACTGTCCAAGTAAAGGGAAGAAGACCTGGTTAAATCACAATTTCATGTAGAGGGGGAGATACATAGATTTGATTGGCATGAGGAGCACAATAATGCTAGCAAGGTAATTCATTGTAAACTTGGACTTCATTAAGCGTACATTCTAATTTTAAGAGACATTGATATGCTCCCCAGAGAAGAGTGACCAGAATGGGGACAATTCTGAAGATTATAGAGGAATAGATGAATCAATTAACCTGGAATTGACACTTGAGGAGAGCTGTAGGGCACCCTGGCAGCTGCATTAAACATGTGGAGAACCATCAAGGGATGGAGCCACCAATGACTTCTGGGATCTGTGCTCCCGTACCCCGGAGATGGAGACAAATCTTCTCCAGGTGGAGTCACTTGCTACAGCTAAGGGTATTTAGAGTTGGTCTTGCTGCCCTAAGCCTAGAATCTTCCAAATCATTTCTTCTCTACTTGTGATTTGTATATGAATCATGTTGGAGTCTTGTTAGAATACAGTTTGGGAGTTGTAGGGTGGGTAAGGGAAGGGGAAAAATTGAGCATTAAGTTATGTCATAAAATACAATCTGATACCACAGATCTGAGCTAGGGCCAGAGAAGCTTCTCTTCTCACAAATTCCCAAGTACATTCAGTACTCCTCAAAGAAGATTTAGGGTGAGGTGTTCTGTGGGGCATGAACCAATAGTATTTATTACTGTATTATTATTACCACCAGCCACTGCCAACATCTACTTCATTGTTGATAAAGGAAGCTCCATGGATCAAAATGCCTCTTGTCTGACTCTAAATATTGGCACTGGGGGCAATATTAGTTCTGTGCTACTGCTCCTTACCTGAAACCCAGGGTAGAGCACTTCCCGTTTTTGGAGACAAGGTCAATTTTGTCTCTCTAGTTATTCTGAGTACATGTTTGTACACATACAGGCCCTGAATATATCAGTCCAACCTACCATGGCCTGTCCTTTCCCCCAGCTTCTTTACCTTCTCATCAGTCCTCCCTTGCCAGGGAGTTGAACAGGCTCCATGAGGCTGAACTAGGCCCAATGGAAGCTGAAGATAAATGTAACAGTATTTCCATACGAATATGAGTTCACTCATAAAACAGGCTGAGGTTATGATTTTCTGTCACTGCAGGTTCCCAGTAGAGGCCATAACCCCTGTCAGGGGTTCTATGACTCCTGTCCAGCAGAGGAATAGGAAAGTAACAGTGTAAGTAACAGACAAGGGGGACAAGAACATTTAGAGCCACTAACAAGCCTCCACACGCTCCACCAAGTATGGAGGGCAACCCCTGTTTTGGTTCTCATACTAGTAGGACTAAAAATAGCCAGATCTGCAGCCATAGGGATGACTTCTTTAATCATGCAGAATGAAAATTTCAAAGCTCTGAGCCACCAAGTGGCACAAGACTTAGGACACTTAGAAGACACAGTGTCTAGGCTAAAAAAACAGTTGGACTCATAAGCTCAAATTGTGTTGCAGAACCAAAGGGGGCTAGACTTATTGTTTACAAAACAAAGAGGATTGTGTTTGGGACTAGAAAAAAAAACCTGTTGCTTTTATACAAATCAGTCTAAAATAATTTGAGATACCTTAGACATGGTAAAAGAAATTTAAAAGGCAAATATTAAAATCAAAAAAGAGGCAAGGATGGTAACAATTTATGTTTGACTGGTCACCATGGACAACACTAATCTCATCTCTGATAAGGCCAAGATGTATCCTCTTATTATTGCTCATGATCAGGCTTGGACTTTAAACTCTTTGATCAAGTACATTAAAAAAAAAAGAGTAAACTCTGTATGTGGTTTAAAAAAAAAGATATAATCCCTCTTCCTGTAAGAAAAGACCAAAACGAGTCAAAGATTTGATTAAATTTACAAGAACCAGTGGGGAATGTGAGATCCAACTTGACATAAAAACAACCATTTTGTTAAAACTTCTACCTTGTATCTTGTAACTTCCCTGTGAACCCAGAACTTGTCTCCTTGAGGACTGTCTACCCAACCAATTCAGGCAGATTGTATGTTTTTAGAACATACTATTCTATAGTAACCAGTGATCTAATCATTGCTATTGGCTTCTGTAATGACTCGCTTCTGCACTTTAACAATAGAATGATCTATCACGAACTGAGCTGCTATGAACAAGGGTGTACATCTGTCTTTGCAATGTGAGTTTTTAAGTTCTTTTGGGTATATTCCAGCAGGGGTATAGCAGGGTCAAATGGGACCCGTAGTCCTAGTTTTCTGAGAAATCTCCACACAGATCTCCACAATGGTTGCACAAGTCTGCAATCCCACCAACAGTGGAGAAGGGTTCCTTTCTCCCCACAGCCACGCCAGCATTTATCGTTGGTTGACTTTGTGATCGCAGCCATTCTTT
>PVIC010025349.1:0-25398 GCA_004025085.1 Thryonomys swinderianus
GCAGAAAAGTATAACTAAAATTCATCATGTAAAACATAAGACACTATTTTTAAGTTAAGACCAATAAATATAAAATTAATCTTTGATTTAAAGAAAGTTCCCTAAGCCTTATATTCCACTTC
Source organism: Thryonomys swinderianus (assembly GCA_004025085.1). Taxonomy (NCBI): domain Eukaryota; kingdom Metazoa; phylum Chordata; class Mammalia; order Rodentia; family Thryonomyidae; genus Thryonomys; species Thryonomys swinderianus. The sequence continues at coordinate 123 of PVIC010025349.1, forward strand.
TCTATTCATCGATCTGTGGCCCTGTAGGAAACATCAGGCATAATTGCACCAGCTGTAAGCACATTTTGCATAGCACTGAGTTAGGCAGCCCAGCAATTAGCACCAAAAAATACACATTAGCCAAGCTTTTTAAAATGAAATGACAGCCTTCTGGGTTTTGGCAGAATTTAGAACACATCCCTTCCATCATATTTCAATCTCAGAGTCTATTGCCTCTAGCAGGGAAAAGGTGCCAAGGATGCTCCATCTAGCCAGTCTGCTCCAAAGCATGAGGAGTCGATGTTTTGTGGACACCATAAGAACAAACAGAAAGCTGAATATTACTCCAAATCTACAAAGAAAGTCTTATCCCTGCAGGTAATTAACAAGAAATATGATTTCAGAAGTCCACTAAAAGAGAAAAGTAATGAAAGAAATTTTGTATTAACAGATGCACATACACTGAAAAAGAACATGCTAAAAAGAGAAACTTAACAATTTCACTTAATAGAAAAACCACAAAATCTTCACCAGATTTATAACCCATTAAACTCACTAAAATTGGACATGGGAAAATCATGTGATTTATATTACAGATACATATGAATTTTATTCCAAAGGAAATAGGAAAGATATGGAAAAGCAGGAGGCTGAAAGGTGGAAAGGACATGAATTGCAGATCCATTTGGATCTCCAGACTTTCCTGAGGAAACAATAAAAATGGCAGCGTATAGACCCAAAGTGCTCACTAACTTTTAAGAAACTTCAGACCAAGTAGTCAATAACTATTGGGTTAACAAGATTGGCAACAGAAAGACAATTCCACCACTTGCTTCCTTTAATCATGTTTGAGCAGTTTTTAGTTACTGCTTAGAAACCATCTGCACTGAATTAAGATAAAAGCAAAAGATATAAGCAGAGTTCCTGCAAAACATCTGACTCATACCTGTGCCTACCAGAAGTTGGGAGGGAGTGGGAAGATGGTGCTCGAAGCACTGTGATAGATGAATGAACTGTTGCCCAAAGTTCACGTGTTCATAAGGCAATCCCCATGCAGCAGTGTTGAAATGCAGGATTTATAAGATGATGAGCTTTTGAGGTCTCTGTCCTGGTGAATGAACTGATGTTGGTAACATGGCAGGGGGTTAAAGACATCAATAGTGGGCTTTACCATCTTGCCGTGTCTCTCATACTCCTGTGCTCTCCATTTTGCTTTCTGTCTTGAGATCATACAAAGAGATATTTCCTCTTCCACCTGATATTTGTACCATGCTCTTAAACTTTCCATCTCTCAGAACTGTGAGCCAAATAATCTCTGCTGGGAATGTCCTAGGCTGGGGTGTTCTGTGATAGCAGCACAAAACTCACTAAGACACCTGACACAGATTCAAGCAAATGGCTCCGATGGCACCTGACATATCAAACTCACCACCAAGGAGAGCCATCATGTTTTGCTTCCCTTTTATATGCCCAGCATAGCTATGGCCAGTATATGGTTCCCTTCAGAGAAAACTCCAGAATTTTTTTTTTTAATTTTTTTTGAGACAGGGTCTTGCTTTGTAGTTCAGGCTGGCCCTGAGCTCACTATGTAGCCCAGGCAAGCCTCGAACTCAGCAATCCTCCTGTCTTTGCCTCCTGATTGCTGGGATTACAGGCATGTGCCACCACACTTGGCAAAACTCCAGAATTTTAAAGGCCACATAGATTGCAGCGATGTGAAGATGTCTAGAGTTATATGTTGTAATTTCTAAAAGGAAAGATCAGGGATTTTTTGTAGGGAATCTTTTTTTTTTTTAACCTCCTTGAGCATATCAAGACATACAGAGATACACTCTAACACATGTCAACTGTTTTATATGGGCCAGGCTTTCTACTACTTCCAAATTTGAAATGCATTCATTTATTACTACAAATTATCTACCTCAACGTTCTTCCTCTAAATTATGCTTTGAAACATGTTTTTTTTCCTGATAATATTCAGTGCATTATATTATTGTGGGTAGTTGTTTTTTAAATATACATTATAAGAAAGGGTAAATAAAAATAAATTTTAAAGCCATGGTTCTAAGAGGTAATTACATTGGCCTTTTTTGGTAAGTGTGTGCATGTGTGTGTTTGTGTGTGTGTGTGTGTGTGTGATGCCATCCTCTGTAATTAAGAACAATCTTATTTAATATACCCCATATAGAAGTTACCCCACACATTTTTCCTTCATGAAGAAAGGAAGGACTCTGACTTTTACTTTCTCAGTACTATTCTTGAGCCTCACAGGCCTTTGAAAATAAGAGAATGAAAGGGTAAAAAAAAAACCCTCAAAAGATACAGGAAAAGAAGCATTACTAGAGACACAAAGTTAGCACATGATCAAGAAAAATAAGCAGCCCGGTGTCAAGCCAAGGAGTCTAACATAGAGCCAATAAATATTTCTGCACTGGAAAATCACTAGACCAAGATGAATTGAGTTGATTTCTAGAGAAGTATTACCCTTTTTGAGTTGCAAAGAACTCCTTGTGTTAAGAAAAAAAAAAGCGATGAACTCGATAAAAGAATATTTTAAAAGTGGAAGTAAGGAATGTTAATATAAGAACTCAGTAAAATTTGACCTGGTTGTAACAGAAGTATCAGAGAGGGCAACACAAAAGTGCAAGTTCTAATTCTAATCATATCTAATATCACCATTCTGATGAGGCCTCAAAGTGGAATCTTTGAAGAAAAACACAAATAAATCTAGCCCTTCAGTTTTGAAATGCTAAACGTAGCTAAAATATCTAGTATATATGAAATTTCAAATGTCTAAATGAGAAATAAATACTGGATCAAACCACCCTTGCAAAACTTGCACATTTTTGAAAATACTAAACCAATTAAATGAAGGTGTTAAAGTCATAGAAAAATGCAAGACAAGCAAGCAAGTAAAATGAGCTCAAAGTGAACAAAATGTAATAGTGGACAAATGAAAGAAATTTTCCTCTTGGTGAGCAATGCTGGAAAATTGTTTACAGAAAACATAAAATAGTCTTTTTGTTGGTCATCTAATTGCAGAGAATCAAGTTAGTCCATAAGCATGAAAAAATGATAACCTGACCAGTATCTAAAGTTCACTCGTACTGGGAAGGAAAGTAAATTAGCATTATCAGTAAAAATCACTTACTAAGTTATTTTCCAAAATTAGATTGTGTAAAGCACATATGGTAAAGTGCAAATGCATTGGTGTTCTGTGTCAGAGCTGGCTTTAGAGATCTTTCAAACATCCTTCTAACCACAAGAACCAATCTCTGTATTTAACTGTCTCTTAATCTATAAGGCATCATTCTCCTCTGAAGAGTGTGCTATATCCAAGCAGGATTTTTAGACTGCACCTTAAAAGACAAGAGAATTACCCCATGGGGGTGACAGAAATAGCAAAGAGAAGGACCTATGTAAATCACAGGAAGTCCTTTACCTGCTAAGTTAGTAAAAGAAGAAAGTATCAAAGGACAGTACCAACTCACTCTTTCAGTGAAGCCAGTTTTATGGCCATTTTCACCACCACCCTCAAGTTATATATACAACAGGGCCCAATCAATTAAGTTATCAAAATGACTAGAAACAAAATATTTGCCCAGCAAATTTAAGTAACACCATTCGTTTGTGATCCAACCAGCTACTTCATGATCATGTACATTGTAAAATTACCAATCGAAATAATACCACTTAAAGTTCATCAACAAAACAGGGAAAATTATGAAAAAAATGTGTGCTCAGTCTAAAACAAAGAAATAAATATATGTAGGCATGTACCAAATTTAGAAAAATAGGTAGAAGGAAAAGATTTAAAATGTCAGGAATTTTCATTTTTACCCATATCCCTACCCACCCTATAACCCCCACTCCCTATTTACATGTGCTTTTTCTTTTCAAATCATATTTATTCTTTCCCCTCATTACATTCCCCTACCACATTCCCTTTGAATATTTCCTATTTCACAAAATTATGTCCTAAATTTTGTAAACCTCTCCAGCAAAAAATTAAACCAAATTTTTTATTAGCTATGATCCACAATATGAACAAAATAGCTAGTACAATAAGCTAAGCAATAATCAGTGGTAATCAGAATTCATTCAAGAATCAAAGTGTCCACACAGCGGGGCAGGGTAGCTCATGCCTATAACCCCAGAACTTGGGAGGCAGAGGCAGGACAACTGCCATGAGTCTGAGGCTTGCCTAGGCTACATAGTGAGTTCAGGGCCAGACTGAACTACAAAGCAAGATCCTCTTTTAAAAAAAAAATAAGTGTTCACACCCCGAAACCTTTATAAGTGTCTTTCTAACCTTGCCTATTTCAAGTTTCATTTCTATAAAGCTGAATTCATTTTTTTCAATATTCTTGGGACTCATCTCCATTGCAGAACCCTGTCTCTGGGAAAGAAATTTGGGCCCTTCCTTCTAAATAGTTTTAAGCAAATAAACAGAAAGGTAATTTTATCCAGGAACTAGGGAATAGAAATCAAAGTAATTGATAAAGAAGATCCAAATACAAACATTTAAAAAAATAGAATAGGATAAAGGGGAGAGATAATTTTGAGAAAATTAAGAGCAAAGAGACTGATTCCAAATGCTGGAGAGGAGAAGGTAAGCCTTTAGCAGCAGACACTGGACTATTTTCCTTTCTGTGCAATCCAAGCTTCTCTGGTAACTGATTCCCATGATGTGTTAACAGCTACCAGTTTAAACAGGCATCCTTTCTCCTTAGCTTTAATGACGCCTTTCATGGTATTTCTTCTGAGTGACAGCAAGTCCTAAGTAGTCACACCTCATCTAAGTTCAGGGTCAGCACAAGGCTGTCACTTCATTGCATGGATTAGGCCAAACCCAACCTTCTTCAGGATGAAAGGCACTGAGACCCACCTTGGACAATCTCAGCCACAAGGACTGAGTGAGGCCTAAGAGATTCCAGTGATGGGGAAGTGAACTTCTGCTTGGCTGGGAACCCAGACAAGCCTCTGAAGCAATATGGCAATTGCAGAATATTCCCTTTGTTAAAATCTCATGTACTGTGACTCCTATTTTCTGTTTTCTGTCTCAGAGTGCCCAACATTTCCAGTCCATTACATCTTAGAGTGAACCTATAAAACTTCACCCATTACCATGCCTGGTATTCTAGCACCATCTGAACTTATCTTTATTTAATGATATTCAGTAAGTATGGAGTTTTGATCCCCAATAAAAAATCGTGCTATAGTATTTCTCACCAATAATTCACAATGTATTTTTCCATGAAAGCTCTTATTAAGCCCCCTCACTAAAAAAAATCTCCCTTGTCCTCCATGCTAAGAAAATTTTCCTTAAAATTGCATGGGTGTGGGAAACTGGTTTTTGTTCATCAGTAACATATTTGAAATATTGATAAATAGGCATTAGGGCTCTAGTATGCAAATTGGAGAACAGAGCTCGATTCACTGCAAGGAACTCCTCTGTGGCATGTGGCTTCAGTACACAGAAACATGTAAGACATAGTGGTACTGTTTTCCACATTTTGTCCTATGCTTACATGTCAGAAAATGCCTATTTAAAAGGTAAATGTATGCAACATTGATTCTTTTAAGTTTTAAATATTCTCATGAAATTAAGTTTACATCTCATTTTTGCTACATACATCACATGATAGGAAATTATTTTTAAAAAGAACACAGGGTAGCTCCATCATATATAATTGTTATTGCTGTTTACAGGTATCATGGGATTATTTGAATGTATTAAATGTAATACCTATTTTATATACTATTTTCTATGTTTTTAAAATTATAAAAATGTATCTTTAACAATATGCAATTAAGAAGATGCAAAGGAAAGAAAACACAGGGTCATCTCACCACTTACTGCTAACTACAGAACCAGTTTAGCATATGAGTTAATGCTTACATTCTACATTTGTGTGAATATTCAGAATATTGTGATTAACTGAAAATAGTACTCTCACCTCTTCATCACTTTGGCTTCCACAGTGACAGGAGGTTGCAAAATTAAGGAACAAAGACAGGTGTAGATGGATGGGGTTCCAGCTCAGCCACCTAGCAGCAGGAAGCCCCGAGGGCAGGGCGCCCACCTCAGCGTCCTCATCTCTAAAACTCAGGGCCATCACTGCCTTGTGAGGCGGCTACAAGGCTCACATGAGACACAGCATGCGAAAGCATTAGCACGGCAGGCACAGAGGAAGAGTGGGACAAGACTCGCAGAGCTCACAGTGGTCCAGCACAGGCAAAGACCTTCACATCTTGAAGATCTCACATGGGAGGACGCGTCTAACAGGCTGGAAAATGGGTGGGTATGAGAAGGCAGTTCGGTTTAATCACTTACTACAGTGGGGAAGCCCCCTGCTTGGGAACTTCAGAACAACTCACAAAACAACAGAGTGATTCCACTTAGTGAATTGTGAGCTCTTCCCGACTCCCCAGGACCCCTCACATGCTCACACAGAGAACACAAGTTCTGCACCCTGCTCAGCATTCATCTCATGCCATGGCTTAAAACCGAGCCCTGAAAAAGCAAAGCTTTAGAAATGAAATCAACTGTCAGTGTTCTGCACATAGTGAAACTAACTCCTCTCTTGCCCTGCTGGTTATGCAGTTCATGTGGGACCGCAGTTCAACATCAGGTCCAGCTCCACCCTCGGGTTAGGCCGCAGCCCAGGAGCACAGGAAAGAGCGCGGCCCATGAGGCATCAGAGCCGAGCGTCATTCAGAGCCTCAGACGTCTCTCAAATGTTTCCCCCCTTTCCAGGAGAGGCCTTGGGGTTTTGCTTCCAGATTAGGGCTCTGAGCTGTGTGAGTTCACACTGTTACATCAGGAAAGTGCAAGAGAGATTACTTCAGGTAGATGGGGCCTAGTGCTGCCACTTAGGCGCCTGTCCCCACTGGCGCATGGCTAACCCTGGCTTAGAGCACACTGGGGTATTAATGACATGCGCCTTTCACAGGCCACTTAAAACTTTATAAGGGTTTGTTCTTTGCAGCACAGAGTGCACTCATATATATAAAAAAGCATGTTTTCCTGTTTAACTGGTTCGCTCTGTGGGTTTCCAGCAAAATGTAGGCAATTTTAATGTTTTTAATAAAGTGAGAGAACACGAACCTTTCCAGCTCACTCAAATGAAGCTGTGTGACCTGCGTAGCACATATTAAAAGCAATGACTGTGCTGCTGCCGACGGCACGGGGGGTATCAGCAGAGCCCCATCATCAGGCAGGCAGGGCGCTCACTTACAGCTTCCAGATGCCAGTTTTTAACTCGGTCTCCCTCAGGAAGCATGTGTTGCGATCATAGTCCCCTTCCCACTTCAAAGTTCCATAAAGTGGAGTCTGCATAAGGGGCTTCCTGCTGCTACTGGTGGCTGGGACGACCCTGGCCACTGCACCAACGAACACGTGCAATTGTTAGGCTCAGTGAGGGGAAGTTCTGATGGCAGGTTGGCCAAAAAATAAATAAAGAAGAAAAATTACAATAGAGTAATTCAATAAAAGAATTAGAGATCTATGTTCAGAAGGAGAAACACAATCATTTTATTATTAGACAGGGAAGAGAAATGGAGAGGCAGAGATGGGGCAGAGAGTTGGGGAAAGGAGAGAAAATATGTATGTGAGACAGATTCCCTGCTAGAATGAGGTACGGAGCCAGAGGTGACACTTGGGGTCCGAGTTCTAATCCTTGCCACCCCACAGTGAGGAAAGGACTCTGTCCCTGGGGAGCTGTTACAGCCCAAGTGGCCAGATGGGGCTCTGAGACCCCTGCCTGGGCCTGTGCACCCTCTGTCACCTACATGTACAGCCCTGCACCATGTGCACAACACTGACATTTAATATTATTTTTAAAGGCTAGCTTTTTCAGGGGCTGGTGTTAAGCCATGGCCTGAACTGAATGCTGAGCAGTCTCTTTGTGCTGCTCAGGTTCTTTTCATGTGAAATTCACAACAGTTACATTCAAAGCCACATTAGTACGAAAGGGTGATAGTCAATGTCAGTGTGTTGATACCATTATAATAACAAAATGCATACATACTTATGGATATGGATCTGAGTAAGTAATGGTACACATTTTATATGCTGAGGTTCAGTGATGTAGTCCTCCCTCTTCCCACTCTGTTTCTCTTGTACTTAAATGAAGATGGAGGGAGGAGGGAGTTGTGTCTTGGTGTGAAGTGAGGCCCACTGGCCTCAGGAGCTCTGGGGTTTTCTGAGTTTTTGTCTCTAATAGGGATTTAATTCTTTATTTGCCAGAAACCTGACTGAGGTCATTTAATACTCCCTGCCTGTCATACAATTTTCTCTACAAAATTGAAGCCCCAGACCTACATCATCCTATTTATTGGCCTAACAGCAAAATCTGGTACAGTGGGCCTTGGACTTACAAACTCAACTCACCCGCAAAGGCTGGTTGTAACTCAAGTTGGTAGACTGAAGGCTCAGAGTCCCCTACACAGTTCAAAATCCCTCCCCTGTACATAAGCAGATCTCCAGTTCCTTAGAGAGACACTGGCCCAGAATTCAGAGAGGATGTTGTCATGTTCCTTCCAGAGCTCTTTAAGGTTAAATTTGTATCTGAGATCATCTGGAAGCACAAGCGCCTGGCATTTGGGTCATAACTCAAAAATCTCTTCACAAGTTAAAACTACAGTTCCAGTCATGCTCAAGTTGTTTGTATATCAGGCCAATTATAATTTAATTAATTTATACCATACATAGAAGACTCTTTAAGACAAGGCCAACCTTTTATAATACATTTTTTTCCTTCAAAGTCATTTTACTGTTCTACTGAAAATGGGGAGACAGTTAATGTATCTGATTTTCATGATTTGAACCAGGGTCCATTATAACAAAGATATGTTTATTAAGATTTAAAAAGGCAAGATGAACTAAATCAACTATAGATCAAATCTCAGTTATCTTCAGGACCATAGTTAAGATGAGAAAAAATGCCTCTACATTTACAAAAAAGTTTTTACACATTAAGCATGGCTTTCTTTAGTGTGAATCATGAGGGCACAGTGTTTTCATGTTGTTGGAAATCACGGTGTAATTTGCTATTGTGTGATATTATAACTATTACTCAACATTGGATTAGCAATCTGCACATGTTATAGCAGTGTATGCTTTCATACTAGTGGACTTAAGTATGTAATTGGGTTTACTAATCAGTTCTCAGTATTAGATTTTCTTTCAGATTTGACACTGTAACTGACAGTTTTCATCAACACTTCAAATGGATGCACATACCTCAAAATTCACCTCTGTTACATAGCTTTCCAATTATATTTAAAAATATGTGCAAGTTAACTGAAATGTTTTCATCTGCAAATCATAAAAGGAATATTTCCAATAGGAGCTAGGCAAATTATTTGGAAACCTACAAATACATTAGGTCTGTATGTACCATTATGCTATAATCTCCCAGGTATATTAAATTTTAAAAGTAAAGTATTCAATGGTATTTTCTACTGTTTGCTGGGCTGGGGATGTACCTGTGTGGTATAGTGCCTGCAGGACAAGTACAAGGTTTGAACCATAGAAAAAGCAAAACAAAGACTGATCTTTTCCAACTGTCTTATCTGCTACGACACTCACGTCCATTTTCAGTTACGTGTTTTGCATGTGTACCTTTCCTTTTGTGGTCTAAAGAGGGCTGACAGATGAAAATACACATTTAATTCTGCCATCTTGAGATGGTTCCAGTTCTTTTTACTTGAGTTTTCACAGTGCTACTTTTAAAGCATATTAATTATTGTCCCATATATAGCATGCAAAAAATGATGGGTTGTTTTAAGGATGGGATCTGTCATGTAAGTAGGACTCCACTCGCCATTAGGGAATTATTTTCTGACTCAGGATTAAAATGTGAAGAATTATCACCACAATGATCTGTTAGGCCATGGCTAATCTTTTCCATACTTTTCCTGAACAAGAAGATGTAAACAAAATCTTCCACTAAGCATTTCCCTTTTCTAATTATGTATTTATTTATTTATTATTTCTAGCATAGACAATGGCAATAATTTTGCTTAGGACAAGCAGAAGACACAAGCATTAAAAGACTAGCATATTTCGGAGGTTTTGCTAATAAAATGCTAAAATCAAAGTATTCTAAAAACATATTTAAAAGAAAAGAGCTATGAGGGCTGGGGATTTAGCTCAGTGGTTCCAGCGCCTGCCTCACAAGCACAAGGTCCTGAGTTTGATCCCGGTAACCACATACAATGCTGGGCGTGGTGACTCAAGCCCATCAGCAATCAACACCACATACCACAGTGCTGGGCGTGGTGGCTCACACCTGTAATCCCAGCACTTGGGAGGCGGAGACAGGAGGATTGCTGAGTTCAAGGCTTGCCTAGGCTACATAGTGAGCTCAGGGCCAGCCTGAACTACAAAGTGAGACCCTGTCTCAAAAAAAAGAAAAAAAGAAAAGAGCTATGAAAGATGGGCATATTTATTATTTTAATTAAAGTGCCAGCTCATTCTGCTCTCCCACCTCTTCCATGTGTCTAATGGTTAGCACCAGCACAAGTGCACACATTGTAACCATTGATATGCCAACACTGGTACATTATTATGAACTGAAGCCCATGGTTTACATCATGTTGCCTCTTTACACTCTGAATTGCACAGGTTTTGACAAATATATAATATGTATCAACTATGACTTTTCACCAAGTCTATTCATTTCTGACCTGGTTCCAGCTTTCTGATCAGGGTTGGCCTCAAAGTGAAGAATTAAAATTCTCTTCTCCATAACTAACACAAATGTCCAAAGACTTCTGAGAACAAGAAGAAAGTGGTGATTCATTGTATCCATATTTGCTTCTCTGCTCAGGGAAGTTTGCATCAGAAACTGTTGTCTGGACAGATGACTTCTAAACCTCAAGTACACACCCATATGGCATAGTCAGAAACACATGAATGGAAAGGCTGCGGGGCCCTCTGTTCAGGTTCGCAAGAGTATGTCACTTTCTTGATGGATATGTTCTAACTAGCCTTTTAGAGATTGACTCTCAAACGGGAGTTTAAGGGCTGAGGATTCAGCTCAGTGGTGGTTGCCTTAGAAGCACCAAGTCCTGAGTTCAATCCCTAGTACTGTGAAAAGAAAAAAATGTGATAGGAATTAAAAAGGGGGGAGGGGAAAAAAACCTTATGTATTTAGGGGTTGGGGGGTGAGTAGGGGAACAGGAAAAAATGAGAATTAAATTGTATTATATACTGGTACAAATTCCCAATATTGAGTGTGATCATGATGTGCATATACAATGTACCAATAAAGATAATTTAAAAAAAAACTCAAAATGGGCTTTAAAAATTGAACTATTTCTCTCTCAGCAGAGATTTATCTGAACTAGTTTCCATTTACGGAGTTGATCCACTGTGTGACTATGAAAGGTTCATGTTCTCTTTAACTATTTGCTGAACAATAGTTCATATTTACATTTTATATCAAAAAGTACCCCAAAGCATAAACTCAAGTCATGTGGCACAGGAAATACTTGGTGTATATACAGTGTACCAGACACAAATTAGCTATGGTTAAAAGAGAAATAGGAAAAATTTACTTCTTCAGTTAGAGTGAGGAAAAGTAACTCATCAATCTGAAAAATGAAAAACTCTCATTAGTAAGAGGGAGTCCGTTCAGGCACTTAAAATATAAAATAAATAAAATTTAAACTTAGGCAGCAAACATATTTAGGCACCAAATTGATTTTATTGACTGACAAGGTCTTGTCTCAAATCCTATAATTTGAATGACTTTGAATAATATATAGGATGTCCAATGTTAAACTATTATGAAGATGTGTGAATCTTTGACAATAAAACTTGTGAGACATTGAACATTGAGAAAGAAAAGATTTGAAGAAAGAAAGCCCTAAGCAGAACAAACTGCCTATTGTTTCAGGGATGCAATTTAAGAAAAGTAGCTAATTTTTGTTTGGTTAAACTGTGGAAAGTGTCATAAGGGATAATTGGGCTCTTTGGCTTATCGTTATAACATCTAAATCGGAAATTCCTCCAGGAGAATTAAGCTGTTGGAGACATGTGCAGCCGAGCCCTTCACTTCCAGCCCAGGTGGCCCAGTCACAGATTTAGCCTGAAGTGAGTTCAATGTAAAGTAATATGGAAGTCATGATTGTTATGGTTTTAACAATCCTTTTTTTTTTTTTTTTTTTTTTGAGACAGGGTCTTGCTTTGTAGTTCAGGCTGGCTCTGAGCTCACTATAGAGCCCAGGCAAGCCTCGAACTCAGCAATCCTACTTTCTCTGCCTCCCAAGTACTGGGATTACAGGCATGAGCCACCACGCCCGGCTACAATCCTTATTTTTAAAAAGACATCAGAGGTTAAAAATAACATGCCTTACCAATGGGTGGACGCATCTTTCCAACTGGCCCCCTCAGTCATTTTCTGCTTTCACTCAAACAATCTGACTACTGTGCAGGTTCCCTTTGTAACACTCCAGGAAGTGTTTGAGGTGTCCCCCAGTAACACAAAGAAATGAGTACCATAAAACAGCACATAAATGTCAGGAATAACAAATCTGATATTTAAGTGCAAGAGTGATCAGAGGGCCAATTCATACATCTCAACCCAAGTGTATGTTCTTGTCTCTTTTTTTAATTGAATTTTTTATTGGTACATTTTATATACAACTCACAATTACACACAACACTGGGGAAGTTCTACAGTTTATATTCTTTTTATTGACTGGAGTAGATTCCCACCACTGTGACTACCACGAACCACCCTGCATAGGACAGACACTTACACAGATCCACCAGTAAGGCAGCAGCATTTTTTTCCACAGACAGTAGAGACCAGAAGAAGCCAAATTCAAACCAGGAGGAAACGACTTTGAGAACTATTTGCTCATTCATTCAGTCCTCCTAGTGGCCACGGCTTTGAAAGAATCCTAAATGAGCTCAAATACTTTGTTCTAAAAATAATATGTATTGTAAAGCTATGGATTAAGGTAATCTGGGTCAAATTTCAATCCCACAAAGTTAACCCAGGATTACATTATATACTAAGAATGTGGAATAGAAAAAACTTTCAAATAAAAAGAACAAACTCAAGGGCTGGAGATTTAGCTCAGTGGTTCTGGTGCCTGCCTCACAAGCCCAAGGTCCTGAGTTCGATCCCTGGTAACCACATACAATGCTGGGCATGGTGACTCACGCCCATCAGCAATCAATACCACATACCACAGTGCTGGGCATGGTGGCTTATGCCTATAATCCCAGCACTCAGGAGGCAGAGGCAGGAGGATTGCTGAGTTTGAGGCTTGCCTGGGCTACACAGTGAGCTCAGGGCCAGCCTGAACTACAAAGCAAGACCCTGTCTTAAAAAAAAAAAGAAAAAAAGAACAAACTCAGTCCTACTATAAATACTGTCATTCTTGACAAAGTGTTTTAAATTAGGATTGGGGGTAATCAGGGCATAGTAGGGGCAAGAATAGATAGAATTACTAAGGAAAATTTATTATCATCCTTAGAAGTATTTCTTCCACTAATTACAGGATTATAAACTTTCTCAATCTAAAACAAATCTTCTTAAATTATATTTCACATATTTAAAAGGATCTCAAAGCAAAGTAGTTGAGTTAAATAGAACTGTTATTTGGCAGTAAACCTGTGTGTGTGAATGCGTTTTTCTGTGTCCATTCATTTAGCTTTATCCACATGCATTTTATTCTTAGGGATATTAACTCCCTAGTCAAACACAAAAAAAGTTCCTGCATAGTGAGATTTGAAAGTAACACATTATTATTTAATGTGTTATTATTGCTTATTTCCTGACTCAAATAAAGTACTTATATTAGGTTGATACTTCTCATATCCACATATTTATGAAATAAAATTACATAAATATAAATTAAATGCATGTATCTTAAATATAATAAATTTCATCCCAAAATGAGTACAATACCATAAACATGAGAAAGATATTTTTCCAAATAAGTGTTCCTAAAACTTAACATATAGTTTCATTGATTTTATATTTTATATTTTCATTCATTATATTTGTTATTCTCCCTCCAGGACAGTACCTTCCCCATTGTTACTGACAATTATAAAAACAGACTTGAATAGATAATATTCACACTGAAATCAAATTTCTAATATTATTATTCCTATTTTAGTAACAAATTTTGTTTTATAAGTGAGTTCCCTCTCCAGACTAAAACAAGTAACAATTGCATTTCACAACAGTATGTTCCTTGTTTACGACATTAAGTAATACCTACTTCCTTGTCTTAACTGAGCGGCCTGGCCCTGAACCTCCTTCCTCTGAGATGAACCATCTTTATCTGATCTTTCTCTTGTCCCTGGGAGACACAACACCCAACACTCACGACAGAGGCCATGGCAGAAAAGTCTTGCTTCGGACCTGGCAGTCAGAAAGTAGAGAGAGATCAAAGGAGGAAGGAGGAAATGAGACTCTCCAAGGCCTCAAGTGACCACTTGTCCAGGCAGGCTTCACCTTCCAATATCACAGCATTTATAAACAGTTACAAAGAGCAGCCCAAGCCATTGATGAGTATCATCTCCCCATGACCCAGTCTCCTCCAGAGAGGCCCACCTGAGAGGGCATGAAACTTTGAAGGACAACTAGATAAAGACCGTAACATTCTACCCTGGCCCCCAAAGACTCATGCCCCTTCCTTCACGGCCAAATGTGTTCAGTTCATCTGTAAGAGTTGTCAAAGTCCTAACGTTTTCAGAATTGCTGTAAAGTCCAAGTCTACAGTAAGTTTCCTCTGAGATTTAAGGCAAATTCCTCTGAGTGCCTGTAAAAATTAAAATAAAAAAATTACACACAGCTTATGTAGAAATGCACAGAGTAAACACTCCCAATGCAAAAGGGAAAAAGAAGGGGACAGAAATAGGAATTGGAACAAAGATATTCCCTATCCGGCAGCCAGGGGAAGTTTCGGTATGATGTGGTCTCTGTACGTCTTGTGTGGCCCCACACATCTGACACTCCAGTGGTTGTAGCCCCCCGTGGCTTCTCTCTGGGGCCAATTTTGCTTATGCCCCGCAGCTTCCCTCAGTCCACATTCCAACATTTTGAGGTCCCCACTTCACACAGCCTCACACATGGCTCTCTCGGGGCCCACTCCTAGGCCTCCCAAGCCTTCTCCTGAAGTCTGGGTGGAAGCCTTCCTGACCCCACAACTCTTGCATTCTGTATGCACCTAAAACCAGCACCACAAGGATGATGCCAAGGTCTGCTGCCACTTGGACTAGTAGACAGGCATCCACCTCTCTTGGAAGTAGGGGCCTCCAAGTGCCTGAATGGTAGAGTAGCATAAACCAAATCTGAAGGACAAATCCCCTTGGCAGTGACCATTCTGCTCTTGGGTTCTCTTCTCAAGCTCATCTTTCCCTTTTGCATTTTCAGCCTGTGAACATCAGTCAGCCCTGCCTAGGAGTACATAGAGATATAAACCATAACAACTGATCAGAAACCATTCAAGCTTATCTGCTCCTGATATTTTGGCATTAATAAATTCTTCATGATCTGTATTTCACACACTTTTAGTCACAGATAGACTCTTAGTTCTCTAAATCAGGGAATGATCTTGTGTCTTACAATGGCAGGATTCTGACTTTTATTAGCTATCTCTAAGTACATTAGCAATGTAACCTCTACTTTTGAAAGCATCCATAAATTATAAAACAGTGCCAGGATAAGAGCATGTAACTGTAGATATGATGTCTCAAAGCCCTGAGAACATGCTAGCACCTGCTATCCCCATAAAAAGACCAAAAGGACACCTTTGAAGTTCATTTTAACTCTTTAAGACTGCCCTGAACCACAAGTCATGAATGAAAATTGGTGGCTCTTGATTTTATATACCCAAAGCATCAGCATTTACACAACAATATAAAATGACTGTCAATTCAATGTTTTTCCTCTTTCTATTACTTTTTAATATAGGCTACATAAAAAGGAATAAGTGTAACTATATAAATAGGTAACATTAAGTATCCCTACAGTTGACCACTGATTCACAGAAACTAGGATGCTGGCATGTTTACCAATTAATTCTGTCTCAAATCCTATTATATCCCTATCACAATGATCTTATTTGATTACAATGGAAGAAGAGCTGTATCGCCTGCCTCAATCATATGAGGGTGTTGAAGTACTTTATTTCTTAAAGAGACTCTAAGGAAAAAATAACACTCATATAGTATTAGTTTAATAAACATTAGCTTAATAAACTTTATCATAGCCACCCTCTTGGGTACACGGTGTTAACGACTTGCTCAACTACCCAGGCAAGGTTCAAACATGCAATCAATCCTCCTGCCCCAGTTTACCAGATGCTGGGATTACCAGTGTGTGCAACCACACCCAGCCGGCTCTCTTACAGTGATTATAAGCGTACCACTCCCTTTTGTCAATAATACTAACAGACCCTGTCCCTGCCTTTCTCAAACCATTTCTGACTTCTTTTTGCATTCTGTTTCTCTCTGTTTATCACAACAGACACTTTTTCACTGCATGTTTCCCCAGTAACAACTCAGGTAAAAGATGGAGAGGACATAGTAGTAAGGATGCTTGCATGTAAGCATAGCACAAACACTTGTGCATGTGTCATTCCAAAGTGGCCCCAAGGTCACCATGTTGGTTTACATTCCTTATGGCTGAAGATTAGAGGCCACTGTATGATGGAATGGATACAGTGGATTATTCATGACTACATGTCAACTTTTCAGTATTTAATTTAATCATGGCAATTTTCTGACTAATGCAGTTCCTTTCTATGGAGCTTAAGTCATAGTATGGAACCAAACTACTTCATATTCCGGTACAATAGTGAAAGGTTCAGAAGTATAATCAATAAAAATAGATCTCCTTCTATGGCAAATCAAGTAGACTTAACAGAAGGAGGCTGACACGGCTTCTTTCTAATTGATCAAATGAATCACTCACATGCCACTGGAAATAATGGCCAATGAACATTGAAAATTCTGCAGTAGCAGGGATTTTTATATCATGTACATTGGTCTGTTTTGTTCTGAAAAAGCAGTCTTGGAAGAATTTAAATTTCATCATTAAAGTTGTACAGCTTGCATCATAAACATTTTTTGTGGTTTTATGAAAAGAATATGGAACACGAGGACAGAGTCCAAGACTTTGTCGTGAATTTGGTCTTGACTATTTCTCTTTTCCTAGGAAAGACTGTGAGCCCTGAGTCACGCAGACACAGGTTATTATGAAATCAGACGTGGTGATGAATATGAGCTAGAGGAACTGCTAGTTATTTCCAAAGTTAGTCCTATTTTGTTTTTGTTATCCTGTCATCATCTTAACTTTCTTTGCTAATTCAAATGCATACCAAGCGAGATCTTTCTTTTTCATTCAATTTCAGTAGGATAATATTAACTTAGAAAAATATAGGACTCCAGGAACATTGCTGGTCACATCCCTTAACATCATGATAACAGATGGCTAAAATTTGGGGCATTATCCAGTGAGTCCTAGAAAAGGCTTCTCACAGTAGTCACCTTTACACTCCTTAACACAGTCCTCAGGCTCCCGCATGCCGATTTTCAGATTCTCATTCTACTGAGGAATCACCAAACGCAACAGAGCTCTGAACAAGAGCTGGGTGGTACTAATGGGGCTCATGAAGGGAAGACAAGTTTGCAAACAAGTAGGACAGAGACTCACACATTGTTCCCTATTCAAAGAAGGAAGGAGGGGAGGAAATGAGGGAAGGAGGAAAGGAAAAACAGGAAAGAAGGAGCAACAGTTTCTAGACCAGTGCTCACTGTGATATGCCTGTAATTTCTATTAAGGACTGGGTCTAGACTGTTTATATTTCCTCAGCCCCCAAAGGTATATGTATAAGTAACACAGAAACTGGAAGTTGGAAGTTTAGGCAAAGCACATCACAAATGCCAGGCTTGGCGAAGCTCTCTGAGCCCTCCAAGTTCCTCCATCTCTCCTGGAACTGACATCACACCCTGCCAGGACCCTGAGATCAGGAATGTCAGGTTTGGCATTTTCCTGCCCTAAAAATGTAAGAGTCTCCCAAGGCATATGCTAGACACATTTGTTAAGTTAAAATGAACCTAGAAAAGGCATAATTTGAAGTTAAAATTTCCAGTTTTTAAATGACATTTTGTGAACATGAGACATTCTTTCTACACTAATAGTGTATCTTTACAATTCTCTTAAGCACTAGTTTAAATGTGAGCAGGGCTTTGAAATATGATCCTAAGTAAAAGAAGAAAACAGTAAATTATCAAAAGGCCCAATTAGAATTTACCATGGTAAACTTTAATCCTAACCTTTACCTCACCTCCCATTTGTAATACTATTGATCTGTCGAGCAGTTTGCTTTAAAGCATGTTTCTGAGGGTTAAATTAGACTTAGCAAAAGAATTTCTCCCTTTAACTTGACAAACTGTGTACCTAATCCTTGAAGAGTTGTTCTTAAAACAAAACAAAAAAAAAGCCTGTGATAGATATTTCAGCTCAATTACTACCTGGCTTCATTTCAGCCCAGACTGCTGTCTCATCCAAATGTGGTTTGGCTTTAAAATTTGAATTCATTTCTTGCGTTTTAATTGTTCTGATTTCTTAATTGCTTATCTGCAAAATATTTCTATGCAGCCAAATATGTTTCAGAGATTCACTAGAGGTTAGGGTAGAGGCACATGTGGAATACTCTTTCAACTTCTCTGATCAATAGGCTTAGCTCTTCTAGTGACCCACTGCAGAAAGGAAAGTTGGAAGTTCCCTGGGCTGAGGATGCCCCACAGTAATTCATGTGCCATGATTATAGGAGATGGAGGAGCCGCTGGCTTCAGCAGTTCATAGGGAACACAGATAATTAGACTGGAGTTTCAACTCGATTTTTGTTTGTGCTTCTACTGTGATCTGTTGCTCTTCATTTTTTTCAGGAAGCACAGATTTCCATGTCTGTCTACCCAAGGGATGGTTTTTCTATCTAGTTGAACTCTAAGGAAATAATTCCACTTTTTTATGCCAGTTCTTTAAAGTAGGTTTTATAATTTTACTTTATACATGATAAATAATTTGTCATCATGCACTCCTTTTAATGGGTATTAAAATACATACTCAATACAACAAATGCATGATTCTTTTATAGGTCATAAGAAACTGGGCAAATAACAACACAGAGAGGGAAAGATTATGTCTATAATGTAGAAATTATACATTTGAGGAAGTTGTACCTATACCCAACTTGATTTCTTAAAAACAGAAGAAAGGCCAGACATGGTGGCTCACACCTGTAATCCAAGCACTCGGGAGGCAGAGACAGGAGGACTGCTGAGTTTGAGGCTTGCCTGGGTTATATAGTGAGCTCAGGACCAGCCTGAACTACAAAGCGAGATCCTGTCTCAAAAAAAAAAAAAAAAAAAAAACAGCAGGAAGTTAGGCATGGTAGCATCTGGATGTAAATCCAGCAGTCTGCAAGGCTGAGGCAGGAATATCACGAGTTCACATATAGCTGAGAAAATTAGTGATTAACTGAGAATCTGTCTTTAAGTAAATGAGGAAACAGGATTGGTGATGAAAAGGCCCTAGGTTCAACTTCTAGTACAACAGAAATAAAAACAGAGCAAGTAAACCATCTAGACTCAGCAGCTGTACCATTTTGAGAACCATTTGACTTCTGACAAAGCCAACCATCACAGGATATGAAACTGCAGATCAAGATAAGAGGGAACTTTCAGAATGAAAGTGTTCCTCAGCCCAAATGACTTCCAGATTTAGAGTCAGCAAAGGTCAAGTCACTTTCACTAGTATATAGCTACATAAACCAGAACTTAAGACAACATAATTAACCTATACATTTTGATTTCAGGCATCAGTACCATAAAGAAGTACAGTCTGGTTTGCCAAAATTATGAACACATATCCAGGAAGTATCTTTCTTTAAATCTACATCAAAAAAATAGATACATTCCTGAACAAATAACTACATTTTAACTTACTTCTTAATATTAGTTCCTATAGAAAAGAGAACAAGGAATCTTCACTCTAATTTTGTTCTACCACAAAGGCTTTCAATTCTCCTTAGGATAAATACCATATGTGATGCTGAGATGGAACTTGTTTGGCTTTGGGGTCTGCCTAGGAGTTGGAGGAGCACACTTCTGACTGGGTCATGAAAGCATGACTTCAGGTACAGTGTCTGGTCTCTACTACTTTCCTCTTCAGCTTGTTCCATTCCTTTGCTTTCCAGCTGCCATCAGTCAGCAGTTTTTTCTAAACCATGCCCACATGCCATGATATTTCTGTCCATCAATTAACCATGGACTGAATCCCTTTAAAATATAAGCCAAATTAGATCACTCCTCCTGGAGTTGTGAGAGTTGGTTATTGTGTCTAGCATCAGAAAACTGACTCATTATTCCACTGACCATGTGCTTCAGGTTTCAAAGCTACTGTACAGAAGAATTTGGAAAGGTTTGTACATGCAGCCAAGCCCTAGAATGGTATAGACAGAGCTCAGTGGTGGATTGCAGTCAGAGCTCAGTGACCCTGTGCTGATTCATGTGGACAGGAAAGCTCATCTCAAGAGGATTTAGATGGGGTACAGACTCCACCAACCCCTGGACTAGAGGTCATGTGCTTAACAGTATGGCAAGAAACTTGTCTACATTTTGTGCAGGTCCTAAGAATTCCAGGACTCTGAGATCAAGGACAATAAATTATTGATCTGGAAGAGAAAATTTCAAGACACCCCAACATCCAGGCTATGGCATGGATAATGTTGGCTGCTTATACCTAGATTTACAGTGAAAATCAGGGGAAAGAACAGGGCAGAAATTTTGGAAAACTTAAATTTTGCCCCAAAGGATACTATGTGTAATACCAAGGACAAAATGTTGTTAAGGAGATTAGTGCCACTAAAAAGGATCAAGGTACTTTTCATTTTTCTCTATTTTGAGACAGGATCTTGCTTTATGGTTTAGGCTGGCTCTGAGCTCACTATGTAGCCCAGGCAAGCCTCGAACTCAGCAATTCTCCTGTCTCTGCCTCCCAAATGCTGAGATTACAGGTGTGGGCCACTATGCCCAGCAAGGTATTTTCTTATTAATTTTCATTTATTTATTTTAGGTATGGAGAGCATACTCAAAACCTTCGACTTGTGGGGCAAGTGCCAAAACCACTGAGCTAAATTCCCAACCCTGAAGTAAGGTACTTTCTATAGAGACAAATGAAAATTGTGTTGAGGTATCTCAGGGAATCACCAAGGCTCTATCCTTTATAGTAGCAAGGGAAGAAGTCTAAACCTTTCCTTTAAGAAGAGAGCCCTGGATTCCTCTCTGTAAGCTCCTCCCAGAAAATCACCTTCCCAGGATTCACTTCACTGTGTTTGGTCGTCCAGGCCACTGCAGCCATGTCCAGGGGCCCTGGCTACTGTTTCCACTGCCAATGACCTTGGCATTATCCATATTACACTGGCTTTATTAGCTTGCAGAATATATAGTTTTGTGTAAGAAAGAAGGCTTCTACCAAGCATTTAAAAGAAGGCCTGGGAGGTCACACAAGGAACCCCTGAGAAGGCAGTGTAGGGGAGCTATAGAAATGAATCCAAAGGTAAAACAGAGACCCCAGCAGTGTAGACATCGCAGGAATGCAGAACACCTATCTACAAAAGCTCCAGGCTGAAAGTAGAGTCAGCCCAAGGGAAAGACCCTGTAAGTTTGCTACCAACTCCATAGGGCTAGAGCTCACACTTCACCCCATATGCCCCCAGGTACCAGGCATGGAACTAGGGGATTTAATGTTTGTCCTGTTAGACTTCTGTCTCATTTTGAACTTACTCTTTTGTATCATCCCATTCCTCCCTTTTTGAATGGAATTGTTTATGCCATGCCATTACACTTTAGTTTATGTAAATTAGTTGATTTTTATAATTTCTGAGGCAAAGATTTGCTTTAGTTTGCTTGACTTAGACTTTCTAATTGAGACTACAAAGAAAATATTTTACACAGGATAACTAGAGTATATTAGGTAGAATTATGAATTTGCTGATATATTTATTTGTAAATTAAGTATAGTTTAAGAAAATAAGTTTGGATTCAAAGCTGAAAAGAGGATATATCAGTTAGGGTGGAAAATCAATTTAAATGGCCTTGGTATCCCAGAAAGGAAGAGTAGAGCCCATTTCTATGTTCACCTAGATGGTCAAGAGGGAGTGACTTTAGGGTCTATTGATGATCCCTGGTCCTTTCCACTCTGAAAATGCCCCCTTTCTCTGCTCATGAACCACAATGAACTAAGCAGCTTTGCGCCACTGCACATCCTTTAAATAGGAGCCAAAATGAACCTTTCATCTCTTAAGTTATGGGTGTTAGGCATTATGTCCAGCAGTAGGAAAGTTAACTGATACATCATACATGCAGATCTCACTGATCTGACCCACCTGCGTTACACAGTCTCCTTCCAATCTCCACCCTTTCTGCCATCAAACTCCTCACCTTCTGGAACTGGGGTAAATAGCTCTTTCTCTGCCTAGAAACTTTGTGTAATTAGTTCCTCTGCCAGCAACCAAGTTCCTTCAACACTTTACTTGTTCATTTCTTTCTCATCTTCAAGTGCCAGGGTAAATTCATCCAAAAGGCTGTGCTGTACCCACTCTATTCAAGGTGATTCCTTCTATCTGTATCATTCTTTTCTCTCTTTTTCTTCATTACTTTCATAAGAAATAATTGGCTATGAATTTCTATAGTGGTCTGTGTATTTTACTCTCTTTACTTTTCCTTGAAGAGCCACTGAGGCAAGGATAGGCACTGTTTTATATATCACTTTTTATTAGCATTTTGCTGAATATTAATATCTGCTGAGTTCTAATTAAATATTTTCAAATGATTTCATGATGAGTTATCATTTCCTTTAAATTATTTAAATATTCAAATATCAGGAGTCTCTAAATTGTTTTCATGATATCAAAAAATAGTGCAGATTAAATATTCCCTCTTTTTAAATAATTCTTATGAAATTAAACATGGGGAACAATTTCTAGCACTGTAATTTTGCAGTTCAGCTTTGTATTGGGAAAATATGACAAATCTCTCCTTTAAACATTAAGTCATCAGTTTAAAACCCGCAACTCAAGAGTGTCAGGAACTATCCTCATTGTCTTAGTAGTGCTGTTTTCCTTCTGCATTGTGTTTTCTGATTAGTTATCCAACAAATAACTAAGCAGTCCTTCCTTCAGCTTTCTTTGTTGAAATCTATTTTTCACTTTAACACTTAAGTTTCTCTATGTATCTCGTGTCATCTCTTCATCTAATATTTTCTCCCATTTTCCCAAGAAGTGAGTCACTTCAAGTGCATCTTTTATCCTCATCTTTCAGCAGATGTGAAGAAAATATGCAGTATTTCAGGCTGTTTGTTGAATCTATTTTTTCAGTTCTAGTTATGTGCTCTTAACTGTCAGCTATGCCCTTTAAAATAAAAAAAATCTTTTTTCATAAAGTCATATTATTTCAACTATTTCCAATATATAAACAATTGTTTAACCAACTCAGCAAAGACTTATTCAATGCCTATGGCATGACTTGCATTGTCCTGGGCTCTGGGGACCAACAAAAAACATACTAACAGACTTCCAGCAAGTCAGCAACCTGCCAACAACACATGTGTTCATATGTATGTATGCATGTGTGCACATATTTCTCACATGCCTGGAAAAATGTGAGGATTCTGTTTCTCCTCAACTTCAACTCAGGAATCACATATCTGAAGTTTTTCTCATTTTTGTGTGAGCTGGACATATTTCCAAGTTTCTTTTTCATATTACTTGATTTTTATGCATCCCTCAGCCATGTGTTTAACCTAACCTCTGCTTAAGAGGTTCAAAAGGCATAATAATTTCTTATGTTGCTCTAAGAATTAAGAGATATAAACATAAATATAGACATAGATACAAATATTCAAAGATTAACGCAACCCACAACAGGTGAATGGATGAGCAAGATGTACTGAATACACAGAATGGAAAAGTATTCAGCCTCAAATAGAGTGAAATTCTATTTCACTATTGCTATTTCTAGAATGAATAGAAATTCTATTTCTAGGATGAATATTGGAAACATTTCTAAGTGAAACAAGCTCCACACAAAAGTAAAAATATTATAGGATGAAATATTTAAGAAAAGCAACTTCACAGAGAGAAAGTAGAATAACTATTACCAGGTGGTGAAGAGAAGGGAAAGTTTCATTGAATGCACAGTTTCTATTTGAAAATACATAGAAATGCTGTAAATAGATACTGAAATAGCAGCACAACATTGTGAACACACTGAATACCATTGAGTTGTACACATAAAATAGTTAATAGCAAATTTAATACATTCTATTATAATTAAAAATTTCAGAAGACATATAATCAGCTTGTATCTTTGAGTCCTGAATGGCATCTTATCATCATTACTATCTTATTTTACTAAACTTTACAATCAAGTCCAGCTAAGTTCATATTGCTAGTTAGTACAAGTCCTGGGAAGCCAGTACTGGTGGGTGCAAGCACATACCAGCAGGGCAATTTATGTCCCTCTACTCAGAAAAGGTGACCCACAAGACAGCTCAGATCTAGCAACCCCCAACCTCAAATCTAGCACCAGAAGGCAGCATCAACAGGCAATTCCTCTTCAGGCAGTTAGAGAAGTATCTCTGGAAATACTAGATCTTTTCAAAAGCACTAGAGGGAATTGATACTAAGATGCCCGGAGACGCTCTGTAATTCTCCAAGGGGCCCTGAGATTCTCTCTCGCACCCAGAAAGATGACATTGGGAAAACCAGGGAAACCTGGGAGACCTGGGAAGAGCGACTCAATCATGCAAGTTAGCCTGGCTCAGAAATTATCTTCACTCCACAAGCCTGAAATTCACATTTCCTCACCAGAGACACTGGAGCAGCCAAGGATACTGTGGGAGGTTAACACAATGCCCCTCCTCAGTCAGAGGCTCTTGAAAACTGGCTTGAGAGCCTCACATGCCCTAGGGAAGCACTGGAATCGATAAAAAGCTGTAGCTGTACCAAATAAGCCAAGTAGTGTAAATAATACCCCAAAGGTTCTGAGAATTAGTCATTGGAAAAGCTGCAGAGAATAGTAGGATGCATATTGCATGCTAATTGTAGTGAGGCTGCAGGCCTTTTGATATCAATAATTCAAGTTGGACCACAAGTGTCTCACAACAGAATGGGTAAATGCCCAGGACATAAGAAAAGCATCCATCATAGGAAGAACAAGAGGAGGAGGAGGAGGAGGAGGAGGAAGAAGAAG